>WNGS01000009.1:1423106-1466978 GCA_020271785.1 Procambarus virginalis
CACGCCGCCTCACCCGCCGGGACACCTCCTCCCCGTCACCCACGCCCTCCACACCACACAACCACCACATGTCATCCATCCACCGACTCATTTGAAACAATAACATAGTCTCACCGAGCACTAAATGTTCACAACGGAGGGGCGGGTTTTCAAAAAGGATCGGACCACGTGCGAGCACGTTTTCTCTGGTGCGTGAAGCCCACCGTTTTCTGTGTGCGGGTCCGGTGCTCCTGACGACGGCGGGGGGTCGCGGCCGGCGCCTCCCCCAGACCTCCGGCCTCCCTCGCCTCCCCCGGGGCCGACCAGGGGCTCCCGAACAAAGAACCCGCCGCGGCCACCACCTGCAGCTGCCAGGGGTGGCGGCCAGCGGCGGGGCCCGGCACGCCACCCGCCGCTCGCGCTACCCGCCATCCTCCACCTCCCGCTCCACTTCACACACTTTCAATGGGAAAATAAACCGGCAATATTTCGTATGCAAACTTCTTCATCTTCGGAAGAGGTGTCATTTAACAGCGGCCGAGTGAATTAAAACTTATTTTATAACCAAAGGAAACCTGATTAAAAATCGGTTTTAGCTGAATAAATGTTTTAGCTTTTAAAGGCATAATCGAATTTTAAAATTTCGCACTCGGCGACCTGCACCGCCGCCTGCAGCAGCTGATATACACCTACCCAGCAGTAGGCGACCTGCACCGCCGCCTGCAGCAGGTGATAAACACCTCCCCAGCAGTAGGCGACCTGCACCGCCGCCTGCCGCAGCTGATATACACCTACCCAGCAGTAGGCGACCTGCACCGCCGCCTGCAGCAGGTGATAAACACCTACCCAGCAGTAGGCGACCTGCACCGCCGCCTGCCGCAGCTGATATACACCTACCCAGCAGTAGGCGACCTGCACCGCCACCTGCAGCAGGTGATAAACACCTACCCAGCAGTAGGCGACCTGCACCGCCGCCTGCCGCAGCTGATATACACCTACCCAGCAGTAGGCGACCTGCACCGCCGCCTGCAGCAGCTGATATACACCTACCCAGCAGTAGGCGACCTGCACCGCCGCCTGCAGCAGGTGATAAACACCTCCCCAGCAGTAGGCGACCTGCACCGCCGCCTGCCGCAGCTGATATACACCTACCAGCAGTAGGCGACCTGCACCGCCGCCTGCAGCAGGTGATATACACCTACCCAGCAGTAGGCGACCTGCACCGCCGCCTGCAGCAGGTGATAAACACCTACCCAGCAGTAGGCGACCTGCACGCCGCCTGCCGCAGCTGATATACACCTAACCAGCAGTAGGCGACCTGCACCGCCGCCTGCAGCAGCTGATATACACCTACCCAGCAGTAGGCGACCTCCACCGCCGCCTGCAGCAGCTGATATACACCTACCCAGCAGTAGGCGACCTGCACCGCCGCCTGCCGCAGCTGATATACACCTACCCAGCAGTAGGCGACCTGCACCGCCGCCTGCAGCAGCTGATATACACCTACCCCGCAGTAGGCGACCTGCACCGCCGCCTGCAGCAGGTGATAAACACCTAACCCAGCAGTAGGCGACCTGCACCGCCGCCTGCCGCAGCTGATATACACCTACCCGTAACCTAACCTGGGAAGCCGAGCGGACAGCACACTGGACTTGTGATCCTGTGGTCCCGGGTTCAATCCCAGGCACCGGCGAGAAACAATGGGCAGAGTTTCTTTCACTCTATGCTCCTGTTACCTAGCAGTAAAATAGGTACCTGGGTGTTAGTCAGCTGTCACAGGCTGCTTCCTGGGGGTGGAGGCCTGGTCGAGGACCGGGCCGCGGGGACACTAAAGCCCCGAAATCATCTCAAGATAACCTCAATATAGCATAATACTGTATTGCAACCAGTGAGTGGAACTGAATGCAAGGCAGAAAATAGGAGTAATCACAAGCAGCCTCTTAATGTGGCTCAGGTTTTTGGATAATAACTTCCTTTTGCACACACATTGTTTCAATCAGCATTGTGGACTATGTACTTGTGTTAGCCCCTGTTTGCTTGCTGTCAATTCCCTGTGTGTGGTTGTGAGAGACTGGCAGCCAGAGGCTTGTGTGTGAAGTATCTAGCCCAGGTTTACTGCCATCTGTAGAGATCAGTCTCTACCATCTTCAGGCTGCATCTAGTCATAGGTATGACTAATTGTTCCAGATGATTCTGGCTCGGGCATTTTCCATCACTTGTCTGTGAATCTGGTTAACCATGACATGGCTTTTTACACTGTACTCTTATGCCTAACATCTCTGAATCTTATAGGACAACTCTGATGATGCCTCTTATGTTATCTGGTCATGACATCTTGTCTTGGCCGTTTCTGAAACTTGACCGAGCATTTTGCTACCTCAATCATTCTACGGCTTCACTGGAAGCTGTATGCTGATTATGACATTGTGCTGCATGTTCTATCTTCTTCTCACTTCAGGGTTTCACAATTCTTTTAGGATTTGTTTAGATAAGCTCTCTCTCTCTCTCTCTCTCTCTCTCTCTCTCTCTCTCTCTCTCTCCTTCTTTCACTTCTTATGCCTCTGGTGAATACTACCAAGTAGTATTATGTTTCTAGGGTACTACCAAGAAACATATGCCAAGAACCAAGAAATAAACAATAAACAGTAAGCTATCAGGCTACATTATGCAGTATTGCCATGCCTTGAATCAACTGTAAACAACAGAGAAATTATAGAAGACAACAGTAGGTCCCAGGACCTTTACCACAGACCATAATATGAAGAAAAAGTCCATATGACAATACAAGTGCACTAGGTGCATAACTGGCAGACCCCTCACAGTGTTCAAGAGAGAACTGGATAAGCACCTCCAAAGGATACCTGATCAACCAGGCTGTGACTCATACGTCGGGCTGCGAGCAGCCGCGTCTAACAGCCTGGTTGATCAGTCCAGCAACCAGGAGGCCTGGTCGACGACAGGGCCGCGGAGACGCTAAGCCCCGGAAGCACCTGAAGGTAAGGTACATGTTAACCTTTACCTGTCTATGCCACAAGCAAAACAAAATAAAGCTCCACTATGCCAATGAAGAATGTTGACCTGCTCTGACTGCATAGGCCTGTCTCTGAGGGAAGCAAGACCTTGCCTGAGGAAGAAACTGAAGGGGTGTACAGTACCTCAGAAAGGGAAATGTTTTACACATGTATATATTTTTAAATATAAATAAACTTTAATACTGTATATATTAATTTTGGTTTTGGTGATGGAGGGGGTGGGTGAGTATGTACAGAGAGGTGCAGAAATGGTTTATATGGGTGGGTGGATGTATTGTGGATTTGATAATATATTGAGTGGGCGATGGTATTTGCAAAGGTGGGTTGTGAGAGCTGGAATGTGAGTAAGCAAGAGCATGCAAGGGTGTGAGAGAGGGTGTTGGAGAGCCATGTATAGGTGTTGGGGGCAAGTGAGGAGGTGTGGAAAATGTGAGGTTGGTGGGTGGAAAATGCAAAGTGGGGGTGTTCACATATGGAGTTCAAATAAGGTGTTGGGAGACAGTGATGACATGGGTATTTTGTGTGTGTGGATGGGTTGTGTTTGTAGGTGGGTGGTGTTCAAGTGTGGCAGGATCTGAGAACAGAGGTTGGTGTGGTTGAGCTTGGAGAGTAGTGGCAGGATGATATTGTGGGTATGCACAAAGCTAGTGGCATCAGCAGTGGGCAGGTATGGATTTAGTTGGAAGTTGGAGCAGAAGGTTGAGGGTGTTGTTTTGGGAGTGATGAGATAGTTTAGGCATGAAAGGGACTGGTGAATATGTGGGGTTGTTGTAGCACTCGGTACATGGTGGTGGTGGTGGTGGGGATGGGAGTCAGTTTGCAATACACATTATTGTAAAATGCTTAAATACATTAGTAGAATATTAGCCTAATAGATGAGAATGTTACAAGGAGAAATACTCTTGGGAGAATTCCATGTCCATTTCCGTTTTTCTAAAATATATTTCCAGACTTACAATACTGTACAATACTTTGTACAGTATTGATATTAGGCCAACACCACCTAATATCAATACTGTACAAAGCTTAGTTTGATGATCATGCGTAAGTACTGAAAGTTGTAAGTCTGAATGATGAAGACTAATTTTTTGTAACTGTAAAACTAATTTTTGACCGTACTAACTTTATACATGAAATCCAAGAGAGCTTCCATATCCTTTGTAGACACATCTTTCATGAAGACTATTGGATGCTTGCAAGGATTTTTAGCAAACATTTCCTTGAAGTAATCACTGCATGTTGAGAGGACAAACTTGTGCGCCGGATATAACCTTCCAGCGCATGCCAACGACACATCAACATAAGCCTCCTGAAGCAAGACAATACTAGTCATGACAGCCTAAAATAAACAATCATATACAATACAGGCAAATACAATGTATATACAGTCACCATTCCTGGAAAACAGAATGCATGTCTAAATTGACACATCAAAGTCAAGGTCATATATGGGGACAAATTCCAGACAAATTAAACAAATGCTATTACTTCAAATAAAACCCAAACATACAGTAGGTTCTCACATAGTGAGAAAGTTCAGGTTATAGATGAAAATATGTAGAGTAAAATACACTTTTTTCTAAGAATCCGCTTTTGTGTTCCGCTCTGAGGTACAGAGCTCTTGGGGGGGGGGACACCAAACAACAAGGCCCCCTCCCCCAGCTCACTGTAAAGACACTAGGCTTCTGTCAACCTTCATTCACCCCATGACAAGGAACTGTCAATATTCTTGCTATGTGACTAGAGAAGAATGACGGTGGAGAGTATTCTCAATTCACCACCACAGCTACTGCTCCCAGGTCTCCTCTCTCTTCCAGGTCTTCTCTCACAAGTCGAGCTTGGCCTCGGGCCGGGCTTGGGGAGTAGAAGAACTCCCAGAACCCCATCAACCAGGTATCAAGCAGATCACGAAATGCCAAAAGATCACAAATAACTTACTCAATCTCCCCTTTGTCTGCAATTATTTTCCTTGGACCACCTGTATGCAATAATACCAATACAGTAAATTATTCACAGTAGTTACCAACAAGAGGAAAGTGCCTTGAGCAACAGCACAAAATTCAAAATGAACTCTGTCAAATTATAGGTCATGTCTAAGTCAATCTGTGAAGCCGGGAATTCGTTTCCATTCCATCAACATTTATTTGAGGTGTTACTAGCATGATATGGTTCCTGTTTATGGGGACAACAGATTTATATATTAGACATATATATATATATAGACTTGTATATGTAGTACAGTACTCAGTGTTTTTGTTAACACTTTCGTGGTTCCAGAAAGCGTTCTTTCATTCACTCCACTTTTCCTATTGGTTTTGGGTGTTCCACAGGAGTGTGCGGTAATACTGAAAAGTGTGTACTCTTTTCAACTTTGTCACCTTAATTCTTGTCCTAAGTTGTTCAATTTTGTATCAATGTGTTCACAATAGAATGCTTTACAGGACAAAAAGCATATACACTCCAAAAGCCTGGCTTAGCACCCGCAGCAAACAGAGAAAGTGAGAGTGAGTTACCCGGGAGCGTGCAAGAGTGATAAAATGTGTACACGCATATCACTTTGGTCTGGTAGATACCTGGTTGATACCTGGTTGATGGGGTTCTGGGAGTTCTTCTACTCCCCAAGCCCGGCCCGAGGCCAGGCTTGACTTGTGAGAGTTTGGCCCACTAGGCTGTTGCTTGGAGCGGCCCGCAGGCCCACATACCCACCACAGCCCGGCTGGTCCGGAACTCCTTTGAGGAATAAATCTAGTTTCCTCTTGAAGATGTCCACGGTTGTTCCGGCAATATTTCTTATGCTCGCTGGGAGGACGTTGAACAACCGGGGACCTCTGATGTTTATACAGTGTTCTCTGATTGTGCCTATGGCACCCCTGCTCTTCACTGGTTCTATTCTGCATTTTCTTCCATATCGTTCACTCCAGTACGTTGTTATTTTACTGTGTAGATTTGGGACCTGGCCCTCCAGTATCTTCCAGGTGTATATTATTTGATATCTCTCTCGTCTTCTTTCTAGTGAGTACATTTGGAGAGCTTTGAGACGATCCCAATAATTTAGGTGCTTTATCGCGTCTATACGTGCTGTATATGTTCTCTGTATTCCCTCTATTTCGGCAATCTCTCCTGCTCTGAAGGGGGAAGTGAGTACTGAACAGTACTCAAGATGGGACAGCACAAGTGACTTGAAGAGTACAACCATTGTGATGGGATCCCTGGATTTGAAAGTTCTCGTAATCCATCCTATCATTTTTCTGGCTGTCGCAATATTTGCTTGGTTATGCTCCCTAAACGTCACCTCAATTTTCATCCTAGGTCTTTCATTTTGGTATCAATGGGTTCGCAATAGAATCCCCAACAGGCATATATGCATATAATGTCAAAAAGCATGGTGCACTCCACCCGCTGACATGATGAAAGCAGGCCACTGTTAACCAGAAGAGAGCAGGGAGGTGCGCCCGGCCTTCCTTTAGAAAGCGCGGTAATACTGAAAAGTGTATACTTTGTATATACGCCGTATTTGGAAGGCGAGCAGCACAGTGGTTAATGGAAGCAAAAAGTATGAACAATTTTGCTTTTCATACAGGCAAGGTGACAGTTTTGATGATGGCCACATTTTGAGGGTTATGTGGTGCAAATCCAACTACATTATAGCAGTGAAAAGATTAAATTGGGACCTGCTGGCTCTCCTGTTAATATTGTCCTGTAAGGTGGTGCCATCTAGTGGTGGTGATGGGGGGAGATAGAGGCTAGGGGTAATCACCAGTACCGTAGTTAGTGCAATAATTTCCTTTTCTTGCGAGTCTAAAGATCACTAGCAGGGAATGCTATTTCTTTACTTGTTCATTTTTGTCTAACAGTCAGAAATCACTTGGTTGGGGTTGAGAAATCTCCATCTCCATTCCCAAAAGGAAAACACTTTTCTCGGAAAATAATACACATTCTGAGCACTCTGTGCCTACAACACAAAAGGTGACACCCTTTGTGGTGTCCCAAAATGTGAGTTAAAAGGTGACACCCCTTGTGTCAACACCTCCATCAGAGAAGCTCCAGGATATTTAAAAATTCCTAAGTATTGTAGAACAGGATGACGATAGTGAGTGGTGTCCCAAGGAACATAAAGGTGTAGTGCTTTGGAAAAATAGCCGAGATAACACAAATGTGTGCCAAAGGACGTGAAAATATTGGATGAGAAAAAGTTGCCCCTAGTGTTCACAATGCAGATGATGACATTCAAGATGGCCACCGGCAAGAAGGAAAACAAAATAGAGCTAGATTTGGGGGTTTTAATTAGGAAAGCATTACTATAAGCAGTCTACACAACACGTTGGCAAAATTAAATATTATAGTGAACTATCATGTAGAAATAATCAGCAAATTGAAAGAAAATAATGACCACTTGAGTAGCAAGGTTTTAGGTCTTGAGGGGTTAGTGAAAAACTTATGCAAGGACAAGAATCAACTGGAAACAAATTGCAAAGCCATGGAAGAGGAAAATAAACTTTTAAAAATAGCTTTAAAGAAGTAAAAGCAAATTTAAACATAAATGACTACAATAGCTTAGGTAAGGAAATTCAACAGGAAAAAGAGCTTTTGTTAGAAGTAGTTACACAGGGAATAGAACAGTACAAGAAGGATATGCAACTCACCTATGCACAAGTGGCCAATGAGAGGAAAAAACAGAAGCAGTAAAGGAAGCCAAACACTGCAACAACCAGGATAAAACAAATGTTAGGCTGGAAGTCAGAAAGGAACTGGTATCAAATCCTAAATTGGTGCAAAATACAGATGATCGAATTAAGTCCCTGATAAGTTTTGGTTGCAAAGGAAAGGAGATACAATCTAGGTCAGAAAGAGCTGTAGAAGAAATGATAGCAGTAGATAAAATTGTTGGCCTCGTGGAAGGTCTTACAACCATAGAGAATGTCTGCGACTACAGCAGAATTGGCAGGTACTGTACGTAAAAGGGAAAGATCGACTTTTGAGGATCACCCTAAACGGTGCCAAAGATGGAAGAAGTACTAAGGAATGCTAGAAAATTACAAAGTGATGAGGAAGGGAAAGTATAGTCGTTAAGATGAGATCTTTCAAAAGAAGACAGAGAGAAGCTGAAACTGAACCTCTTAGAGGAAAAATGTCTAAATGAGAGCAGGAATGAAGAAATCAATTCTTTTTTTCTACAAAGTGATAGTGGTAGGCAGACCAGTAAAGTGGTACACAAAGACAAACCAACAAAATCACTAGAGAAAGTGGTAGTGAAGAATAAGGAGAGGGGGAACATGTTCCTGAAAATTGCATACACCAACATAGTTGGAGCGAGATCAAAAATACTGGAATTAAGTGATGTAATACAACTGCAGATGCCAGACATTGTTGCGCTCATGGAGACGAAACTTGGCGATATTTTAAACGAGGTCATATTCCCAAGGGGCTACTCAGTCTGGAGACGGGACAGAAAAATTAGGAAAGGACGTGGCGTTGCTGTGCTGGTGAAAGAACACTTTAAGGTAAATGAAATAATGATTGCCAATCCACGAGAAGTTGACAGAATAGCACCAAGAGATCTGCAATCACGATGATAAACTAACGATCATAAATGCATATAGTCCACCGCCAAGCAGCACATGGTCAAAGGAGGAGCTAGATAATAAACAAGAGGGTCTTATAACAATAATGAAAGAGATAATAGCGAGAACTGATAAAGATAGATCACAACTGTTGGTAGTCGGTGACTTCAACTTGAAATCCATAAATGGATGCATATGAAGCTAGAACAGAGGATTTTTGGACTTGTAGATTCGTAAACCTCATCCTGGAAACATTCATGTTTCAACATATTAAACAAGCTACAAGGATGAGGAAGGGAAAGTTCCTCCATGCTGGATTTGATATTTACCAGAAAAGAAAATGTGTGAAACATTAAACAAAAATTCCAAACAGTTTGTACAAAATGAAATCCTCAGAGAACCAAACACGATAAGAATTCCGGAGAACAACATAGAGCACATAGGTGTGTCTAGAGACAAAGTGGAAAAAATGCTCAAGGAGTTAAGTAAGACAAAGCAGTTGGGCCAGATTAAGTTTCACCATGGATTCTGAGAGAACGTGCACCTGAGCTTGGCATTCCACTTCAATTGATTTTTCAGGCATTGCTGTGTACAGGAGTTGTAGCTGATGTTGGAAAAAGGCTAAAAAAGTTTCAATCTACAAATGTGGCAGCAGGGAAGACCCCCTTAATTATAAACCTGTATCACTGACAAGTGTAATAAGTCAAAATACTGTATTGGAAAAAAAATAATTAAAAATAAATGGGTAGAACACCTGGAGAAAAACCATATAATATCGGACAGTCAGTATGGGTTTTCGATCTGGAAGATCCTGTGTAATGAACTTAATCAGTTTCTATGATTGAGCCACAGATTTTACAGGAATGAGGTGGTTGGGATGACTGCATCTATCTGGACCTAAAAAAAGGCTTTCGACAGAGTTCCACATAAGAGGTTGTACTGGAAACTGTAACATATTGGAGAGGTAGGTGACAGATAAGCTTCTAACATGGATGAAAGATTTTCTAACATAGAAAACTGAGGGCAGTAATCAGAGGCAATGTATCGGACTGCAGAAATGTCACAAGTAGAGTACCACAGGATTCAGTTCTTGCATCGGTAAATGTCTACATAAACGATCTACCAGATGGAATACAGAATTATATAAACACGTTTGCTGATGATACTAAGAAATAGGGAAGATGAGAAACTTAGATAATTGTCATGTCCTTCAAGAAGACCTGGACAAGGTAAGTATATGGAGCACCACTTGGCAAATGGAATTAATGTGATAAATGCCATGTTATAGAATGTGGAATAGGAGAACAGACCACACAACCTATAAATTATGTGAGAAATCTTTAAAGAATTCTGATAAAGAAAGATCTAGGGGTGGTTCTAGATTAAGAAAAAAACCTGTCATATGAGGACAACATTAAGAACATTAAGCGAGGAGCCTATGCTACACTTTCTAACTTCAGAATTGCTTTTAAATACATGAATGGAGAAATACTAAAGAAATTGTTCACGACTTTTGTTAGACCAAAGCGGGAATATGCGGTAGTTGCATGGTGCCCATATCTTAAGAAGCACATCAACAAAGTGGAAATGGTGGAAAGACATGCCACTAAGTGGCTCCCAGAACTGAAGGACAAGAGCTATGAGGAGAAGTTAGAGTCATTAAATATGCAAAAACTAGAAGACAGAAGAAAAAGAGGTAATATGATCCCTACATACAAAATAATAACAGGAATCAATAAATTGATAGGGAAGAATTCCCGAGACCTGGAACTTCGAGAACAAGAGGTCATAGATTTAAATTAACAAAACAAAGCTGCTGGAAAAATATAAAAAATTCACTTTTGTAAAAAGAGTGGTAGACAGTTGGAACAAGTTAAGTGAAGGTGGTGGAGGCAAAGACCGTCAATAATTTCAAAGCGTTATATGACAGAGTGCTGTGAACACGGGACATCACGAGCGTAGCTCTCGTCCTGTAACTACACTTAGGTAATTACAAATGCACAGGGCTAAGAAAATAAACTGCTTTACATATGCATGCGAGGTGAATGCAGGGTTAAAAAATCGGCAGAGCCTGGTTTACCGAACACATCCTGGGTGAAATGTGGGGTCTGGCTTTGGAAGGAACTGATAGAGATTCCTTTGAGAAATGGAATCTCACAAAGGAATTCTTAACGATATTCATGAAAATTTTATTTTCTTTTTTTTGTAGGTAACCACTTATCAGATAATTACTGCAAACAACCTGCCACAGGTGAAATTACCCAAGTGCACAGATCACAGAATTGGTACACCTGGGGATACACGATGCAGCTTTTTTATGCAACTCTAAGAAATCCAAGGAGCATGTATTTTCCATTGAACTCATGAAAGAAACCTGCATTTCTGTACATAAATACTATAGTACATTAGTAAATGAAATATGTTGCACAAAGACGACCAGCCAGTTAAGGCTACATAATCATATATACATATTATAAACTGTACTAAATTTAAAAACACTTCTAAAGTATCAGTTACTATAACTAAGTGGAGCAATACTAATTATACATCGTGAACATGTATTATCTACCACAGCCAAAATTACTCGGTAAAAATAGATGGTTACAGCCTTGCGATGACCACATCACAACTCGGAGGATGGAGAAGCGATGATGTTTCGTCTCTTCTCCATCATCTTGATAATGGTCCAGGACAGACTGAAACATCGTCACTTCTCCATCATCTAAGTTGTTGTTTGGTCATCATTTCTTCAGCCACGTTTATGGGAGGGAGCCGGTCGGCCGAGCGGACAGCACACTGGATTTGTGATCCTTTGGTCCTGGGTTCAATCTCAGGTGCCGGCGAGAAACAATGGGCAGAGTTTCTTTCACCCTATGCCCCTGTTACCTAGCAGTAAAATAGGTACCTGGGTGTTAGTCAGCTGTCACGGGCTGCTTCCTGGGGGTGGAGGCCTGGTCGAGGACCGGGCCGCGGAGACACTAAGCCCCGAAATCATCTCAAGATAACGTTACAGTGACTCATTGTCTGCATGCAGAGTTGCATTTAATGTATACAATACTGTACAGTACTTGTAAACAGTAAGTGTACCAACAAAATATCCAGCCAACTGATTTTTATTCAGTACAGTACTGGTATTTGTAAATCTATTTCCTACTTTTGTAAATAATTTCCTACCTTTTTAAATCACCAAATGTAAATCATTTCCTACTTTTAAAAAATATTTTAAAATATATAAAATGCCTAAATAAATTTTTAGCCAACATACAGACCTGTTCCCTGAGGAGGGTGAGGATCTTTGTAAAAATTGTGTTGTGGTTGTTCCATCGCAATGCCAGGTAGCCCTCCTCCATGCTGTCCTCACGATCTTTTGCCTGAAGAATGTAGTACTGTATTTATAATTTCATTACCTTTGAAATACAGTATGCAATAACAAATGTCCAGCAATTCTTACATCACAACAAAACGTGCTTTCATACACCGAGATTTGAAAGGTAACAAACATGACCAAACATTCAAATACATTTAATACAACAAAATCAATTGTCTTTTTATTCCATGTTTAATGTAATTTGTATAAAATGCTTCATTATGAGCCTTGCATGCAACTACAGCATATAGCACAGCATAAAACCATAAGAATAAAGGCAACTGCCAAAGACCTACTGACCCATATGAGGCATTTCCTATTGACCCATATTTGGCTCCAATCACTATCTGTAATTACCTTTCATACTCAAACTACCAAATAATTTTTATAACAAATTTGTGAAAGTATTTTTTGTCGTGTGTAGCATGATATAGGACTTTTAATTAGCTAAGCTGTTTAACCCTTTAACTGCGCAACGCGCCTGCAGGCCCACGTTTGGGGTGCGCTACGTGCCTCCGGGTATTTGTATTTTTCACGTTCCATTCAAAACTCCCGCGGCTACATGGGGTTCACATCAGCTTCCTCAGGGCTCTTGTAAACAGACGCCATCTTTAAAAAAAATTGTGGTCCACATTCCCGGGTGTGAGAGCCTCAGTAGTGAGTGAGCAACCAAGGCTGGCGCTCGCAGCATGAGCGCACAGCATTGCCTAATGTCAAAATGTATATATAACTTGTATTATTTAGCCATGATAGTATTATAGAAGAGCCTGTGTGTGATAATGACTGTGTACAATGTTCAAATATCAGTGATTCAATGCTGTTCACGATGTTCACAGTGCTAGCCACAGCATCACAGCATTATTTCGTCTATCTAGGAATCTTCAAAAAACTTTTTAGGTTCCTTTTCAAAATAAACTTGTGGTCAATTATTCATTTACAGGAATTCGTGACCAGGATTGTGGTTATAATTAGCATTGTGTGTAGTATTGTGGAAGGAGGAATTTTGGTGAGGGAGGGAGGGGAGGGAGAGAACTGAGGTAGCCTCACTATGTGTGGCAGCCACTCTTGTTTTGCTCACCATGCTAGCTTCGTGGTTTGCTACGGGGATCACATATGTACATGGGTATATACAGTGTGTGTGTGTATATAGTGTAATAACAGCATCAGGAGTATGTTGAGAGGAGCTGTTTTGGTGAGGGAGGTGATGTCATAATCGTAGCTTCGTCTGCTGTGTGATTTCTCATGTAGTGTATGGTGGCCACTGTACTGTTTGGACACAAAACCGGCTTACTTGCATAGTTCTGGTAAATAAAACATGTAGATAGGTATATATAACATGTGTAAATAGTGTAATAAAAACAATAACAGTATGGTGGGAGGAGGAATGTTGGCGAGTAAGATGTTGGAGTGAGGGAGGGGTGGCTGGGTGTGGCTGCTCACACTTGCGGTGTTCTGAATGTGTTGATGGTGAATGTATATAGTGTGTGACAGTGTATAGTGGGTACATATGTTTGCTAATATACATAAATGAACATGAAACATTGGTGTGAATAGCTGTATGATGGGAGGAGCAATGTTGGCAAATACAATGTTGGAGGAGTGAGGGAGGGCTGGCTGGGTGTGGCAGCTCACACTCGCGATGTTCTGAATGTGTTGATGGGGAATGTATATAGTGTGTGACAGTGTATAGTCTGTAGCCTGTATATAAACATAAATTAGCATGATACATAGTAAATATGTGCAACATGTGTGTACACAAGTGTCATGCACGTAACACAGTGTCCTCGGACAGTACGGATGTTTTACTGCCATAATATAGTGTACGTGTTCATTATACACAGGATTAGCATGTAAAAACAAATAAAATGTATTTGGAACTGTGCGCAAAAAATGAACAAAAATATATTCGCGGCAACTCGCACGCCCCGCCCCGGGTGCCCTACTGGCCCCGGGAGCATACATCACGGGCGAACGGGGAATGATGACGTCATGCACCAATTTACGGACCCCATAGCAGCCAAAGTAAGTACAATTTCGATTTTTTTTTTTTGACATACCCATACTGAGGGAAGAGTTTTTAACACTTTTAAAGAAAAGTAAAAGAATTTTTTCAAGAGAATTTATTTCCTGCGCACTGGGAGGGTATCATATTTGGAGGCAGCGCAGTTAAAGGGTTAAGATAGATATGCATGGGCAATAGACCTGTGCAACCAGTCTCAAATCCAAGAGAATTCAGCAAATTCAATTTTAATATAACAGATTAACTAGGAACAAATAAAGCAAGATCTCACAGAAATATGCCAGGGAAAGATAGCCAGATGATGCAAACAAACCAGTGCCTTGAGAAAATATGCACGATATGTATTACTGTACTAGAAATATGTGCAAGTCACATACGACTAAAGAGAAATGGAAAAGGGTACAAACTGGAACAAAAATGGTTTTACCTCTGTAGGCTAAAAAAAAAAATTGCAGAACGTGTCAAACGCTCCACTCTATCCCAAGAACGAAAAAGAAGGTAACGTAGAGCTGAAATTGCAAAGATCATATAAAATCCTAGAGGTAAAGAGAGGAAAAGGTGATAAGCAAAAGATACAGTAGATCAAAATACGTTTTCTCCAAAGCAAAATCGGAAACAAAAGCTACATCCTGCATTGGGTCCTTGCACAAGGGTGAAGGAACCTTCAGAGACGACAACAAAGAAATTAGAGAAATACTAAGGCTACAGTACAATTCCATTTTCAGTGAACTCAAAAAATCTTTATGAACATGACGTAACAATTGGTGAACAACTTGCTGCTACCATTGTAACGTTTATGACAATCAGGTACTGCTGTTATTGTACAACTATGGTAACACTCCCTGTAATAGTTGCTATTAACTGGTAACCCTATGGCTGTAATGACTTGCATTGATATACTGTAACCCTAAAGAACTAGAAGAGTCTGCCCTCACAGCAGAAAATGATCAAACCCGTTAGTTATTGGAGGAATGGGGGAGAAATGACAAAAGATGTTAAAGATATCTCGACAATCCTTTACAGTCTGGATGGAAGGTAAGGTTACTTGAGAAACAAAAATAAATGCTGCTGCCACTCCTCCTTGAACTTTATTAATTATGTTAATTGACTCGGTAAGAGACTAGTCAACTAACACCAAGTTAGGGAATTTAACCTTTTAATACTTACTGGATGAATATAATTCCTTTTGCATTTACTTCACGAATTACAAGGTGAATATATTTACTCTATATATAAATATATAAAAAATGCCCCTAAGATCACAGGAAAAGTCCAAAACAATTCAAGATCCATGAATCAGAATAAGAGAAAAAATATATAAAATATGGACAATTAGTAGAAANGCTCGAGTTGCCGCGAATATATTTTTCGTTCATTTTTTTCGCACAGTTCCAAAACATTTTATTTGTTTTTACGTGCTAATCCTATGTATAGTGAACACGACACTATATTATGGCAGTAAAACATCCGTACTGTCCGAAGACACTGTGTTACGTGCATGACACTTGTTATACACATATGCAGCACATTTTACTATGTATCATGCTAATTTATGTATATATACAATCTATTTACACACTATACCCTGTCACACACTATATACATCACCATCAACACACTCAGAACACCGCGAGTGAGAGCTGCCACACCCAGCCAGCCCTCCCTCACTTCTCCAACATTGTATTCACCAACTTTGCCCCCTCCCATCATACAGTTATCACACCAATGTTTCATGTTCTTTATGTATATTTACAACATATGTACACACTATAACACTGTCCACACCATATACATTTACCATCAACACATTCAGAACATCGCGTAGCACTGCTTCGCCAATAGAGCTGCCTCGTATGGCCAATAGGAGTGCCTCATATGGCCAATAGCAGCTGCCTCATATGGGCCAATAGCAGCTGCCTCGTATATGCCATATAGCTGCCTCGTATGGGCCAATAGAGCTGCCTCGTATGGCCAATAGGAGCATTTGGCCATGAACACATTCAGAACACCTCGAGTGAGAGCAGCCACACCCAGCCAGTCTCCCTCACTCCAACATCTTACTCGCCAACATTGCTCCTCCTCCACACATACTGTTATAGTTCTTATTACACATGTTCTATATACCTATCTACATGTTTTATTTACCAGAACTATGCAAGTAAGCCGGTATTGTGTCCAAACAGTACAGTGGCCACCATACACTGCATGAAAAATCACACAGCAGACGACGCTACGATTACGTCACATCCCTCACCAAAATAGCTCCTCTCAACATCTCCTGTTGCTGTTCTTACACATATACACACACTATATATACCCATGTACATATGTTTTGCCCATAGCGAACCACTAAGCTAGTATGGTGAGCAAAACAAGAGTGGCAGCCCACACACACACACACAATGAGGCTACCTCAATTCTCGCCCTCCCTCCCTCCACCAAATTCCTCCTTCCACAATACTACGCACAACGCTAATTATACCACAATCCTGGTCACTAATTCCTGTAAATGAATAATTGACCATACGTTTATTTTGAAAAGGAACCTAAGAAATCATTTGAAGATTCCTAGATGGACGAAATAATGCTGTGGTGCTGTGGCAAGCGCTGTGAACATCGTGAACAGCATTGAATCACTGATATTTGAACATTGTACCCAGTCATTATCACACTCAGGCTCTTCTATAATACTATCATGGCTAATAATACAAGTTATATATATATTTTGACATTATTAGGCGATGCTGTGTCACACGCTGAACAGCAGTGCTGTGCTCATGCTGCGAGCGCCAGCCTTGGTTGCTCACTCACTACTGAGGCTCCCACACCCGGAATGTGGACCACGATTTTTTTTAAAGATGGCGTCTGTTTACAAGAGCCCTGAGGAAGCTGATGTGAACCCCATGTAGCCGCGGGAGTTTTGAATGGAACGTGAAAAATACAAATACCCGGAGGCGCGTTGCGCAAACCAGACGTGAGCCTGCAGGCGCGTTGCGCAGTTAAGGGTTAAACAATAGAGATTTATACAAAATTTGAAAATATCTTGTTACTTTATAATTTATTGAACGACTTTAATTTTGTTTATTAGTTTTATAAAATTGTATTATCAGTATAGCTATAGGTTAAGTACTAATCGTAATTAAGAAGCAATAAATGCTATTTACATGTTTGTCCTCCTACACTCCCAAGGTTAGGGTAGGTCGTGGTTTTCTATACAGCTTTTCATGTAAACTCTAATATTCACAATATTTTGGTGCGATGCTGGCGATTAAGTATATTTATGTATTATGCCGATAGTCAGGATTGTACTTATTATATTTAGTATCAAAACCTACTGTCCATTCGGAAGATGGGCTGAAATATTTCCACAATATATGTAAAATATGGCATTCCCCAAGGGTGTGAGGCAGCGACTCATGCAGCTAGAGCCAACATTACCAACATTACAGATGAAAAAGCCCTGGTAAAACTGGATTTAAAAAATGCTTTCAATCTGGTAAGAAGGGATGCAGTACTCAGTGTGGTTCGTCGCTTTTTTCCTTCCCTCTACCCGTTTGTAAACTCATGTTATAGCAAGAATCTAACTCTGTTATTCGGGGAACATGAAATTGAATCACAAGAAAGTGTCCAACAGGGTGACCCCCTTGCTCCTTTTCCTTTCTGCCTAGTCATCAAGGAAGTTACTGATAACCTGTCCAGTGAGCTCCACATTTGGTTTTTGGACGATGGTACTCTAGTTGGCTCTCCAAGACTCCCTCCTGGATGACATAAGAATAATTCAGGAGCAAGGAGCAAGTCTAGGCCTCACCCTGAACTCTTCCAAGTGCGAAATAACTTCCACCAACCAGCACATAATAAAACGAATAAAGATTGTTTTGCCTAATATTCATATAACCAACCCTGAGGACAGCACACTTCTAGGAGTGCCTCTTGGAGGGATAGCCATCGACGAGGTCCTTGGTAATAAGATCTCTGACCTGAAGAGGATGAATGAGACGACTGAAAACATCGATGCTCATGATGTACTTTACCTCATCACCAGATGCTTGACTCTCCCCAGGCTGACCTACTTTCTTAGATGTTCGCCATCTTTCCATAATATTAAATTAGAAGAGTACGATAGCCTGCTGAAATCAATGTTAGAAAAAGCCCTCAACCTTTTTCTCAAATGACTCACAGTGGAAACAGGCCTCCCTTCCTGTCAGACTCGAGAGCCTCGGCATTCGCACAGCAACACAAATTGCTGTACCAGCGTTCCTATCCTCTTCAGTGGCATCTGACAACCTAGTGAAGGAAAACTTACCCGAGTACCTCGGCCAACAGGCAGGGGTACATGATCCCAGCTTTACAGATTGCACCACCAAAGGGGTCTCTTGCAGGACCAGCACCCCAACCGCCACCACCTGAAGCCCATAAGCAATCCAGCTGGGATCGCCCCATTGTCAACCAAGACGCTGAGACACCACCACATGATGCTGCCCGACTTAAGAGCTGTAGCAGCTCTCCATGCAGGTGACTTCCTATTGGCAATCCCAATGTTAGCAACCCGGCACTTGTTTCACACCACAGACCCTCCGAATTGCTGTGGCTCTCTGCCTCGCTGCCCCAATCCACACCGAACACAGGTGTATTTGCGGCAAGGCAGTGGCCGACAGGTACGGACGGCATGGCCTACTCTGCCAAAGGACAGGAGGATGGCATACAAGACATGGCGAGGTTAATGACATTATTAAGAGAAGCCTTACCACAGCCAGTTGTCCAGCAGAGAGAGAGCCCCATTACCTAATGCCCCGCATCTCTGATCTGCCTGTCTGTCTGTCGCCTAGACGGGATCATGTTGAACCCCCCTGGAAGAATGGTAGACAGTTGGTGTGGGACTACACTTGCATTTCAACTTTAGCCAACATCTATATTGACTTCAGTGCTGCACAGGCAGGTGCTACTGCCAATCACTGGGAAACAGCCAAGTCACGTAAATACAGAGATCATGATCACCACTAAAATTTTGTCCCCACTGCCTCAGACACACTTGGTGCCTGGGGTAAAAGTTCTGCTAGTTTTTTGAAGGAGATGGGATCCAAGCTAATTGAAACAACTAGAGACCCTAGAGCTGCCAGTTTTCTCTTTCAGCGCCTTAGTGTGGCGATCCAGAGAGGAAATGCTCACTGCATCCATGGTTCCAGCCCACCATCTGAGGAGCTGGAGGAGCTCTACAACCTGTGACAAGTAAACTTGTACCCTGCATGTAACCAATGTTGTAACCCTTTTTGTGTAATGAAATTTTTAAATAAAGTGAGATATATATATATATATATATATATATATATATATATATATATGCAAACAAGCCTGAATGGTCCCAGTATCTAGTCCTGGGGACCATTCAGGCTTGTTTGCATTTGTGTTCCTCACGTGTTGCCCCAAAAATGAGGTGATTTGATAAAATGCTATGCCCAAGATTACCATCGAGTGCGGCGGGGAAGTGGTTCATATAGCTCTGGCTATCNCTTCTTAAGTGTCCCATGAATCTTTACATCAAACACCTCCAAATCATTAGCCTCATCTTCAAGTGTACCTGTATCAAAATTTCTTACAAATTTTATTCTAGGCCCAGTTGAAAACGGCTTGAACCTCTTGACCGAGCCTTCTTGCTTACCTTAGTATTTTTTAACCTGTTTACATATTATTATTGAACCAGTACATAAACCAAGAAGTTTGGGAGTGACGGTAAGTTACAGGAAGGCTGTTCATTGGATTGTAATAAAATTGGTTTACCAGCTAAGCTTATCACTACAGACTTTACTCTGATACAACTGCCATCTGTATTTGAACACAAGTAAATATTTCTCTTTTTAGATACTTTTCTCCTTGCCACACATTTCTCTGCCTATTAATGTCATGCTTGGTAACCTTTCAAAATAAAATGGGTTTAATTTTAATTATAATTTTTTTTCTTTTAACTTTTATGATTAATGAGAATGTTTAATTCTCTTAAATGTATCTCAATCCTATTACTATCTGCACTTTAGGCTTCACTCTAGACTCTCTTGACACTACTAATACACCATACAGTTTCAAACCTCATATCCCAGCCATTACTAACCATCAAGTCTGTTAACATCCAAACTTTGTGCAAGGTTGTATTACCTTACTTTGCTCACATCCTGTCATCAAACATTGATTAAACAACTTCAAACGAGTTGTAAAATGTCATGTTTTGTCTGCACATATCAAGACGGTGTGGGTCCCCAAGCCACGCTCGTGTGTGCAAAACTGGCAAATATACAGCCAACCTCGAGTTTTATCATCGCCTCCCTTGTCATGCGTAGTTACCCTATTTCTCTTGTTATCTCTGCCAGCCCAACTAATGCAGCTATTGGACACCTTTCATCCTCTTATCATAGTCCAAGTCAAAACATACAGCATATATATTAAAGTCCAGAGGATCACCACCTAGTGGCAACATGAGGAAAACATTATTTGACGAGCAGGGACAGGATGCATAAATACAATCACATTGAGTAAAAAAATAAATAGGTAACATTAAAAATACACCATATTTTACTAATTAATTTAAAACAAATATTAAGAAATTATTTTTAAAGTAATAATAATTACTTGCAGAAATACAAAACGTATATTTATTTTACTGGATTCGGGAACATTTTCTCTACCAAGTATCTCTGACTTCTTGTAAAAAGAAAAAGGGCTGCCAATTTTACCCGAAAAAACAAAAAAGTCCAGTACACCCGATGACAACTTGTATTTTGCAAGAGATAAAAACTACCGCTGTAACCAGCATTCTGAAGTGCATCTCATTCCAGGTGGGATACAGGAATACCCTGACTTAAAATTGTGAATTTGTATGTGAATAGAGGAGTGTGTGTGTGTCTCAATTACAAGAACTTCAATTATGATAATACTGTAATTAAAATAGTGTCTTCACTCACAGAATATATGTTAATTAATTATATGATCTTATACGACTATGTAGTAATTTAGGTGTGCTTTTTCGCTTTCATTGCAACATCGTTTTCATAATTCCTTTCCGATACTATCCTTATATTAATGTATTCATTCCTAGCTCTGTGCATCTAATCTTATTGTCCCCTGTCCTCTCTCCAATTTCCACTTGACAATGTCCATAATATCTTGCACTGTTTTTCCTCTTAGTTCTACTTCCCACTGCACTTCTGGATATTCTCTTATCCTCTTGTAATCCCCTTTCCTGTATCTTACTCTCCTTTCCCAGACCTCTAGCCCAGTGGTCACAATTTTAAGCTCTATTATGTAGTCAAAGATTAGAACACAAAGGTCTCTGGCTCCTAGTGGTATTTCACGTTCCATATTCGTAATGTCTTTCTCATTCTGGGTGAAAATCAGGTCTAATAGGCTTGGTGTATCCCCACCTCTTTCCCTTGTGTCTTCCTTCACATGTTGCATTAGGAAATTCCTGTTTATAACTTCCACTAATTTTGCTCCTCACATTTCTTCCCCACCATTGGGATTTCTTGATTCCCAATTGATCTCTGTGATTGAGGTCCCCCATGACCAACACTTTTGCTCTCATTCTGCGAGTAGTTGTTGCTGCCCTCTGCATTTCGTATATACATGTCTTGTTATCATGTGTGGGTGTAGGGTGGGGTTACATGACGAGAGTTACGCTCATGGTGTCCCGTCTTCCCAGCTGTCATATAACGCTTTGATACTACTGATGGTTTTGACCTCCACCACCTTCTCACTTAATTTGTTCCAACCGGCAACCCCGTGTGCGTATGTTTGTCTAAACTAATTAAGATTGTTTGGGAAAAGCCCACAGTTTTCAGGTGATGAACAAGCATTCACCAGATATTGGCAGCTTTTCCAATTGCCTCAACCCTATTCATTCTTTGCTTAAGCTGGCCATGTGCCTAGTGATATTTAATCCCGATTGGTATTATTACTCGGATATAATATCTACCTTTTGATCCCAAATTAGTGTAATCAAACAAAATAAAAAATATATAAATTTGAATTTTTACCCCTATCACTGTTACAACAGTCGGGTCAGACATGGAAGTATCTTTTAGCAATGCCTGCACACAAATCAACAATCTATCTGTTGTTGTCCAGAAATGCATGCAGAACAGTCCGTTTTGCTCAACTTGCCTTCGTAATATTTCACGTGGCAAAAATCCCATTTAGCTGGAAGAAATCAACTTTAATATCTAAGAATATTGAAGCAAATTGTATGGTGAAATATGAGTGACTATCTGCCAGTACATAGTTTGCTGATGCATGAAAATTTTGAAATTGGATTTTTGTCCCTATTTTGTAATTACTATACTACAGTATGTGAAAACTATGCAGATGATTATGACAGTAATTTACTCAAAGTATTTAGTAATAAATGTCAAGAATACAGAGCTAAAGTATTATTGACTACAGAAAATAAAGGTACAATTCGCTTTATGAATAATCACCCAGGGCACATACCCAGCTACCACAGAGGGAGGCTGGGCAGGGCCAAGAAGCAATAAAATATAAATCTGTGAATACAGTGCCCTCAAGTTTTAAGAGTTTGAAATTGATTAAAGATGATTTCATGAGAAAAGATTATGACTATAGCAATAATTCTAAGTGTCACATTTATAAATCACTAAGTCAGTCACAATGACTGACGTGATTTATAAATACTACACTTATAATTATTGCTGTAATTATTAATTATTAGATACAAGGAGAAAGATGGCTGGCTACTCGACTCCAAATGATGGTAATTCTGTAATCAAATTATTTTGATATTACAAATAATATTCTAAAATAATGAAGTTTATATATCTACAGTATTACATTTTTAAAAATCCAGTATAGGAAAAATGGCAGGGTGTTCAAAGCTCAGCAGTTGAAGTTGTTCTTACTTTTAATCATTCCCCCCCTCCCCACAAATTGTAAGACCTTTGCTGTGGTCGTGTTTTTCCTACACAACCCGTCCTCGCAAATTCGTATAGTCAATATTGACTTATTAGTTACGTGCATAGGTGACATACTAAACATAATAGTTTCCCTTGAAAAGCTTCATAGAAAACACCGACCTTACCTAACCTACTTAATATGTTAAAATAAGCGTCTTATAGCTTCGTAATTACAATGGTTACTTAACCTATTATAGGTATAGGTTAGGTAATAATTGTAATTACGAAGCAATAAGATGCTTATCTTAACATACTAAGTAGGTTAGGTAAGGTTGGTATTTTCTATGAAGCTTTTCAAGGGAAACTATTATGTTAAGTATGTCACCTATGCACTTATTTAATAAGTCAATATTGACTATACGAATTTGCGAGGACGGGTTGCTTGCCTACAAGTCCAAAATTGGTAAGGCAGCACCGACTGGTGGGGGATAACAATTTGTTAATAGTTGAAAAGTCAAATCCCCGAAATCCGGAAAAATTATTCTTTACCAATATGTTATCTTAATCGGAAGGACATTTGTGATCTAATTGTACGAAGCCATAGTGATTGTACATGAAAGTGTCTTACAAGTATCCAACATAATGAACCTTGTAAAGAGAATAGTCTGAATCTCTCTGATCATTGTATTATAGAACACTTAAACCACCAAGACAAACATTCTTGACCAACATTCTTTCCTTCAATTTACCATCATGTAAACCCCCACTCCCCACCAAGCCGACGGCCTAAAGCAAAGAGCACAGCCATTATAACATGTTTGACTGTAAAATCCCCAGAGACTTTCACTGTAATTTTACAAAATTTGCTTATTGTACTGTTAGATCCTAAGCGGTCTGATAGTAGTTTACAAAGCCTTTAAAGTTTTAAAATACACAGATACACATCAGAGAAGCTAATGTAAGAATGCTACTTTGAGTATCAACAATTTATTTCAATAACAATGCTAGACATTAAGATCATCAGTTTAAATACTGAACCTGGTACCATTCACACAAATTTTGAGACCCAAATTGTGAAGGATAAACATCTCCATTTTATCAGGTCAAAATGGTTCGAATTTCAACAAATTTACTCCATCAAGTAGCCCCTGGCTCTGCAAGACAATAGTAAATGTGAATTTGAACTTGCAAAAATTAATTTCAACACAAATTTGAACGGCACAAAGTCAGTTTGAGCACACACAAGTTACACAAGTCAGGCCTACTATACTCTCACTTCTTCAATGCACAATTAGCTTGCGTTTACGCATTTTATGGTTACACTCTCGTATTTTGGCACCTTGTATGCTTTCTGCATTTCCAGGAGTGACTCCCCCATCCAGCGTGTAATCTCTAGGTAGGGTCACTCCTGGAGGGGGGGGGGATAAGCTTGTTTGCCATGCACATTTTGCCACCAAATGGCATTCTGCATACAACATTTACTGTATTTGTGGCTTTTACCAAGTGGACAGGAAAAATACAGCTCACAGTGTAGCTAACAGGTACTTTTTTGGGCAAGAAATTTGGTTACTCCTCCTCCCACAGCCCTGATGCTTCCAGAGACAGGACTAGGCAGTCAAAAGCAGTTTAACATGGCTGCTGGTCCAATAGATATCTTTTCAAGCATACCTGTCAGGTCATACTGGTGCAATGAAGACACTGAAGAATACTCAATACAGCTAAAAATGACCTCAAGATGGCACATATCTACTATAATATACTTGAAGCTCTTCCAAGCACTACCTGGAACCAAAGGATGATCTTGCTAACCATTCGCACCAGGTGGTAATACACATGTACCTACATGTTAGCTGTGTACTCTTAAACTGCCTACCTCACATTTCACCTGACAAGAACCACCTACAAACGCAGTGAAAAGCAAGACCAAAGAGAGGGAAGCAACAGTGCATCTCGCACAAAAGAAATTCTTTTGTTTCTCAAAAGGTTTATTTCTGCACTATACCATATTTTAGGCTGGCTTCTTTTTGGCAAGAGTACTGGAAGGATAGGATTACCAACAAAAAAAATGGATTGATCTTACCTGGGAGCCGGTCGGCCGAGCGGACAGCACGCTGGACTTGTGATCCTGTGGTCCCGGATTCGATCCCAGGCGCCGGCGAGAAACAATGGGCAGAGTTTCTTTCACCTTATGCCCCTGTTACCTAGCAGTAAAATAGGTACCTGGGTGTTAGTCAGCTGTCACGGGCTGCTTCATGG
The DNA here is from genome assembly GCA_020271785.1 of Procambarus virginalis. Classification (NCBI taxonomy): domain Eukaryota; kingdom Metazoa; phylum Arthropoda; class Malacostraca; order Decapoda; family Cambaridae; genus Procambarus; species Procambarus virginalis. Next base: position 1,448,216 of record WNGS01000009.1, read on the forward strand.
GGGTGGAGGCCTGGTCGAGGACCGGCCGCGGGGACACTAAAGCCCCGAAATCATCTCAAGATAACTTACCTGTGTTGCAGAGATACAAAATGAAACCGAGAGGTGAAATAAGGAGATACAAACTCCAAGGAAGCCCACACTTCTACCTGACCAGATCATCATTTTGAATAAAGCCAAGAGCAACATATTGGTAGCATAGGTGAGAAAATACTTCAAGGCAAGGGGTTCAGGAATGCAAAAGTAAGGTTCAGCCTCCAACCCCTCTCCCTGATCTGAGTCTTTAAGTCGGTACAAGACAAAAGAGAACCGTTTCAGATCATGAGCCCAAGCTGAGCCTGACCACACTGCACAGCAACTGGGAAAATATGGCCTTACTACAAGGTGCACTCTTGTATTTTGGCACGGTGTATGCCTTCTACATTTCCAAAGAGACCTGGCCGTGCACCGGGCCACGGGGATATTGCGCCCCGAAATCATCGCAAGGTAATCGCAAGGTAAGGTACCATGGTGCATAGATTTAAAATAAAATACTCTGATAAAGAGTCACAGGAAGACTGGGAAAACCCCCAGCTGTGTACTTCAACAACACGATGAACAGTCTGCTAAGTAAACCATGCCTGCACAAGGGAAGCACCAAGATACACAAAACCATACAGCAAATCAAACAAGATAGAGCAAGAAAAAAAGAAAAATATTGTGCCCTCGTATATTCTTAACCCTAAAAGAGCAGTCATCGTCATATGTTGATTCATGGGGTAATGCAAATATCATCATATGTTGAAATAAACTATCATTGTCTGGCCTTTTCAAGTGTATTATGCTAATAATGAAATAATAAATATGTGGATATAATGGAGTATACCATAACACACGAAAAAAATCTTGCTAGCATTTTATGGTTATCTTACTACTCGAGTGCCGTTATCCTCACAAATGTTATGTGCATGAGAGAATCATCACTAGAAAAATCAGTCATAATTCCATGATATGTATACTGTACCCACTGTACCCAGTGATTTTATATGGTTACCTCAACTCTTTATGGTTGAAATTAAGTATACCACATCAACCAATCATCATCTGAATATAATAATAATAAACTACAGAAGGCCTATCAACCCTGATGAGGGAGCTCATATATATATATATATATATATATATATATATATATATATATATATATATTATACACACACTGTATACTGTTGCACATGAGAAAGGTAATTCAAAAACCCAATCAAACCTGTCATTACTGAAATATATAATAGAATGGAAACATTTGTAGTGTGTACATATACATTGTAGGCCTAGAAACATTATCCCATTATCCTTCTTAGATAGCAATGTTTTCGATCTCAGTTTTTGTAAATGATGCGCTTATAATCAAGTAACTTAACATTTATACTATAGTAAACAGATGAAAACAAGTGATAAACGATCAAATAAACATCCAAAGTAAACACTGGAGTTGTATTTTATGTACGACTGCCAGCATTAACAGGTGTTGACAGACGCGTGTGCGTGTGCGATACAACAACAACACTGGCGTCGAAGGCGTCCGAGAATTTGCGAGAACCCGCGAGACGCTAGGAAGCACCATGTGGTTTTGCTCGTTAATAGAGGCGAGCTCGTCAATAGAGACAAATTTGCTGCAAGTGGCTTGCTCGTTACTGGAAATGCTCGTTAATCGAGGTTCCACTGTATATTAAATTAAACAAAGAAATTGAGAGCCCAAGTAGGTTCTTGCACATGGGAAAGACAAATATTAATTGGGGCCCCTGAAGAGCAGGACTTTGAACAGAAGAAATAACTGCTAACCCACACATGAGAACCATCCATTAATAGCACATATTAACAGCCCAGTGCCCAACAAAACATGTTTCTAAGGGTAGAACAAAAGTTACTTAACTGAACGTTTGGACCGTCAGACTGAAGTGCTTTCAGAAACAGTCAGGAGGAATGTGCAATGGGCAGGGTAAGGGTACCCTGTGGATGCTACCACTAGTAGTGGTTGGGGAAAAGTGGCTGGGAGACCATTCCTTGGTGGTTTCTTTAATGCCGTCAGGTTATGCTTGGAAGGGCTTCAAGTGTAGTCGAATAAGCGTTCTGGAGGTAATTTCATTAGTGCCAGTGTGGAATGTCAACTTGGCCAGACAGTGTGCAATCCTGTTCATAAGGAACAGCATGACCTTGTCTAAGGGACGAGCCAAGCTCAGAAAGTGAGCTTTTTCAGGTTCCTGGAACAGAACTATTTTCACCATGTTAAAATGTGACCACGGCCTGGTCAGAAGCCGGGCACTGGGGACCTTGACCCCCCCAGAATCACCGCACGGTAACCATATAAAGTTAAATTTTGCTCTATTTGTGGAGGTTTCAAAAATGAATCCCTTATGCTGAGGGCTGTATACATATGGATTTACTTGGAACATAGGCATGAATGCAAGGTATTAATATGGTACAAAAATTTATACAAGAAAAATAAAATATAATACAGTGCTTACACAAACACATCCAGCTCAAAACTGCAACTAAGCACACTTTGAGACTACTCTTGAAATGTTAAACAATGCATATTAATGCTGCCTTACATTACTGACTTGTGCTTTCACAGATCAAAACACCAAGTTATTTCACACTGGATGCATGCATTTGAGATCAGATGAAGCATATAAACAATTCTTAAAAAATAAGACCCTCTTCAAATTGTGGTTGAGGAGACGAAGCAACATCCCAACCGAATTAAAATGCAAATATATTGTAATGTCTGAATAATTAAAATTGATAGCTAATTATAGGTTTACATACAGGTAGACTATAAGGTTTAAATACAGAAGAATGGATTCTAGGAGAAACCTCACAAAATTATTTCATCATTTTGAATGTTCAAGTGCAATAGAGATAAAAAGAGCTGTGAGCATTATTAAAAAAAATTTAATATTTAAATAATTAATATTTAATAAAAACCTCTTAGGTATTGTACATAACGAATAATAATTAGTGTGACGTGGACAGTCTTCAATTAAAAGTGAGGCGGTAACTAACCAGGTCAACCGAGGGTATGTAAACACCAAATGACAAAATATTAAACAAAACCAAAGTTGGTCTCAAGAGTGAATACCAGAATACTGGCTTCATTAAGTCAAACTAACAATTTAAATTATTTATGTCAATGTTATCTTTTATAATTAATTGTAATAAAAAGTATAAATTATAAATTAATAGAATGTATTATGTCTGAGTGAACATATTGCATGCCACTAGTCATCAATATATATATGATATCAAACCACACATCTGTACAGAGCTAATGCATCGGCTCTCACCATTTCTGACTCACTTACCCAATCAATTTGACAATAAAAATTCTTGTTTTATTCGAAGAAACTGACTAAAAAATGAACGACATCAAAGTAGTAGTAGTACATGTTTGCCAAAGATCTCTCAACATGTCACTAATATGGCAGAACACTTAAGAGCAGCTAATGTTTATAGTTCCTTTTATGGAACCGCAAGCCACATTTCTGCTTGAAGCTCTTACCACAGGTTTCACAAGAAAAGGCTTTGAAGTCTGAATGGCACCGCATGTGGTCTGTCAGACCCTCCTTACGGGTAAATGCACGACCACATATGTCACAGGCATAGGGTTTCTCCCCCGTGTGAATACGTTCGTGTTGCTTCAGGTAGTCTTTCCTTGAGAAGCACTTGTGGCAATATTGGCACATAAACGGACGGTCACCGGTGTGAGTCTGGTATAAGAAAAAAAAAAAAGATAAGTTTATTATTTTGTGAGACTGAGATAAGGAAGCCATAGGGTGAAAAGAAAGCAAGGTCTATTGATGAAGTTGAGCATTTTACATGGTGGGTAAAGTTGAGAGATTACAAGCAATTCTTTATCAGTATTCAGGGGATCAATGCGTTCTTTACCAGTATTCAGGAGGATAAATGTGTTCTTTACCAGTATTCAGGGGATCAATGTGTTCTTTACCAGTATTCAGGGGATCAATGTGTTCTTTACCAGTATTCAGGGGATCAATGTGTTCTTTACCAGTATTCAGGGGATCAATGTGTTCTTTACCAGTATTCAGGGGATCAATGTGTTCTTTACCAGTATTCAGGGGATCAATGTGTTCTTTACCAGTATTCAGGGGATCAATGTGTTCTTTACCAGTATTCAGGGGATCAATGTGTTCTTTACCAGTATTCAGGGGATCAATGTGTTCTTTACCAGTATTCAGGGGATCAATGTGTTCTTTACCAGTATTCAGGGGATCAATGTGTTCTTTACCAGTATTCAGGGGATCAATGTGTTCTTTACCAGTATTCAGGGGATCAATGTGTTCTTTACCAGTATTCAGGGGATCAATGTGTTCTTTACCAGTATTCAGGGGATCAATGTGTTCTTTACCAGTATTCAGGGGATCAATGTGTTCTTTACCAGTATTCAGGGGATCAATGTGTTCTTTACCAGTATTCAGGAGGGATCAATGTGTTCTTAACCGGTATTCAAGGGATCAATGTAAATAAAATCAAACAGTAACCTCATTGCCCCTCAGGGCTGTCAATGATATGTTCCAGCACTGAGAACACCTAGGCGAGTATTCATGAATGATGTACGCTGAATGTGAACCACATATTTAACACTAATAGCAGTTGGCAAAAAGGCTAACATGGTACTGTACCAATATATGAATTAGATGATTTTATTTTAGCCAACACAAGGAGGTATACCTGGTTCCTATGGCATTACCTGTTACAATACAAACCAAACTTTTTGTAATCGTCTTAAAAGCAAGAATGCTTCTTCCTAACTATGTAGATAAATTAAAATACTAGCTAAGGTACCAGACATTGTTTGGACAAACAACTGGGAAACATATCTACCTGACCCTTCCAGGTACCTTGGTGTACACCTTGGAATTGGTCCCCTTGCCACTAGGTGCTTTTTCCATTGCATGCATGGCATGTATGCCTCATTTCCATTGTGTCAATGCCTTGTGGTGTTTGGTGAGGGGGATTGGTTTAAGTGAGTGCTCCAGTGCAGGTGTATCAGTAGTGCTTGCACTCCCTCCATCCTTCTTCACCTTCTCTTTATTAATTGCTATATTCCTTGCAAGATCACATCCTCTGTCACATACTACACCAGTTTGTTGTTGCAGTAATTGATGGGAATTTACCTACCACCCTTGCTTGTAATTCTACCCACTTAATTGTAACTCTTACATCTTGTAATCTTAATTACATCTTAATTGTAAATCTTACATTTTTCTAAATAAATGTAGTGCTTCTTAACACAACTGGGATATCTTGGTTTTGCCTGGTGCATAGTGGTTCTGGTTTTCCAAGCACAAATCTAAGGAAGGAAAGGGTGCATGCTGAGCTTGTCACTCATGCATGCTCCTTTAAATGGATTCCTTGACAGGCTAAGCTGACCCACTATTTTTTCTGTGTTGTATTCTCTGTTGCCTGGCTTATAGGTTCTTGTGAACTGCATGTGCCAGCCAGGTTTCCTTTGCATTATTTACATGCTTTTCTTCCCTAATTTAGCCTGCCTTCCTCCATGTCCTATTTAGACACACATACTTCATGACATGCCTCTATTCTTAATTTCCTTTTGAACTGCATAAACGTACGTGAAGGCATAAACACTCCAGCTTCCCTTTCTGCAGGAACCTCACACTGACTGGTCTAGTGTCAAGGCTTAGGGAACCTACAGTAACTGAACAAGACTAATGAAATGGGTACACAAATTACAACTTAATTTGAGTCTTACCTTGATATGATTGGCAAGGTTATCACGTCGTGTGAAGGACTGGCCACAGAGGGGACAAACAAATGGCTTTTTTTGTTCTCTATCACCATTTCTTTCTTCATCCCCAGCTAATGAAGACGTTCTGGACATAACTTCCCCATAGCTACCAGGACCAATAATGAACTGTGTTCCATCCTCACTTAAATCAACTTGTAATAGTTCAGTCTAAAAAAATAAAAATAAAAATTATTAACAGTAGAGAATAAAAACGAAAGAAAACATGCCAGGAAGCAATAAACATCAACCCACACGTTAGAAATGGTTAAGGTCACAGCATTTGTGTTCACCCTGGCTCTTTAACAGTTCCAGATGTAACAATACTTTACTTTGAGACTTTTCCACCTTCTAATGTGTGGTTTTTAGTTTTTTATTTACTGTATCTTGGTACAAAGCATAAAAATACAGAAAAAATAATGAGTGCTTTCCCTCTTCAATAAAACCAATTAAAAAAAAACCAGCATTGAATGTAATGAAACGCCATTTTCTGGGCGAGACCTGGAGGCTTCCTGGAGCTATCCAAGCTGATATGTAACTATTAGCTTTCTGGCATCAGTCAAAGTGGAGTTCTTGCCTACCGGGGACCACGAGCCAGAACTTAGCCCCCTCAGAGAGGCACGAGTTGTAATGGCCTATAGAAACCCCCGTGTGGTTGGAAACATTCTATGTCTGCCATCGACTGAGTCTGACACCCAGAAAGGTAGGCACCCAAAAACAAACCCCAATTCTGGTGTAAATATTGCTACCAAAAGGCGAACAAGTGGACAGAACTCCCCAAATAAAAACTAGCAAACTAGCATGACGTCATCACGTCGCCGCACCACCGTTTGCGCAACCCCCCCCTTCCCAGGAGAGGGAAGGGGAAGCCCTAGACCCTTGTGCCGGCAATCCAACCGGCAGTTCTTAGGCAGGATGTAAAAAACATGCGAAAACACTGCTGACCAGAGGGAAAGTGGGATGCCAGGGAGCCTTCCGGGTCTCACCCAGAAAATGGCGTTTCATTACATTTAACGCTGATTTTCTGGGGAGAGTCCCATCGGCTCCCCGGAGCTACCTCACCAAAGATAAGGAAAAGAAACAAGGACCTGGGAGGCGGACACTACATGCCCTAACTCAAAAATAAGACAACTGGCAAAACCGAAGGACCCTGCAGACGACCCAGTAGACCCAACCCCTGGAACAGGAGGGAAGGAAGGGAACCCGGGCAATCCAAAGTGCGCCAATAGCCACAGAGGCCAAGACGCACCGAGAAGAGCAGAAAGCTGCAACCAAACACAACACATAATGCATCCCCGGCCCGACCAACCAAGCATCAACAACCCAAGGACCCCTCTGGAAAACAGCAGACCCATTTATCGCCAGAAAAGAAGGAGACTGCTGTAAATGAACAAACCCACAACCATGGTAGATTTGTTCATTTGTTACGACAAACCGAGGAGAAGAGAGAAAAGAGCACACGAGACAGCTTGCTAAACGGGGCAGAAGTAACACTAACACCAAACACAAACTGGAGTGATTCCGCCAGCACCGCACAATGTAAGGCGACAGTATCCGGCATAAGATGACAGGCCTGGAACAACCATGAGAGGGAGGAAGAACAAGATAACCCTATCAGAGACCAAAATATACCTACGCAGTGATAGAAACCGGTAGGCCGCCGGGAACTGCAGACCTCTGCCGAGATGAAGCAAGCAGATGGGAGACCAACAATGAAGCCACCTGCACCCCCATACCAGTGAGGATAGACTCAAGAGAGAAACCCCAGATGCAAAAGACTCGAGGAGAAGAACGAACCAGCATCGTACTTGGCTGGACCTATCTGCAGAAAGAGGTGAAGACGCAGGAAGACCCTCGGGTTCGGACACCAAGCAAGCAGCGCCTGAAAACAAGGCTGGACTGGCCACCAAGGAGCCAGGACAAATCTCCCCTGGTAAAACTCCAAGCAAGCCAGGACCTAGGACAACCCCTGAACGTGAAGTGCCAGGAGAGCCAATCCCGAGAACTCAGCAGACGAGTCACCCGAAGCGACCAGCCCCAAAGAGCGAAGGACCACATGGAACCCCCCCTCGGTTCAGGCAAAGAACCACTGGGGAACAGTCCGAATGGAACTGGATTGTTCATCTGCGAGTGACCCGAATCCTCCGGAGCGACGTCCACACAGCCACGAACACCCGCACTGTACTGTGAGCCCGACGGGAGGACTGACCTCACCGTCCCTGGCCGGCCTGGTAAGCACCGGTTACAAAGCCCCAGCCAAGAGACGATGCGTCAGTGAACACATCAAGTGTCAGCGCAAAGGCACTGAACCCCGAAAAAACCCAGAGAAAGCCGGTGACGCAGCAACCAACGCAAAGGCCCTGGAGACCGAACCCAGCAGTCGCAAGAGAGGTGGACGAGACGTCCCTGAAGGAACCAGAACAGCCGACGAAGCCACACCCAACCCGGCGGGTAGACCATCATGGCAAAATTCAGGCCCCCGCACAACCCTCGAGCAACCTCCGCGTGACCCGGGAGCCCCTGAGGAGCAAACGAAGGCTGGAACGCAGGTGAAGCAGAGCCGCCGGAGGAAGAGAGAAAGAAGTGGTCCAAGCATCCCACACAAGACCCAGCCTAATAGGGAACCAGATGGAATGTCCGCCAGGGCACCAGGAACCTGGCGAGCTGGGAAGAACCAATCCCTGGTGAGCAGACGCGCAGACCGGCTGGAAGCCCATACTGCCAGTCATTGAGGAAGGCCAGAACCTGAACACCTAACAGATGAAGGGGGCCACCACACCCCAAGTAAGGCATGTGAGAACGCGAGGTGCCAGAACTAAGCCAAATGGAAGGCAATGAAAGCGCGAACCTAGAAGCCCCACAACTAAACCGAGCCAGTCCCTGAACTTCGGATGAATTGGGACATGCCAATACACGTCCACAAGGCCCATGGACACCATCAAAGCTCCCGGTTCCAACAGAAGACGAACCTGGGACTGAGGAGCCATCCGAAGGAGGGGCAATAAATTCATGGGTGCAGATGAGACAAGTCTAGAATGAACCGGAGGTCCGCGCAGTTCCGTTCCGGGACCAGAAACAGGCGGGAACCCATCTGAGACGAAGTCAATGCGACTGTGCCCAAACGAACCCACGCCGAGACGACTCGACAGATTGCATGAGAAGAGGCCCGTCCCACCAGTCCCGAACGCTCCGAAGGAGGAGGAGCCACCCAATGCTACCACAGGCCGTACAAAACGACCTGAAGGGCCCACAATCGCGGGACCAGGTGCAAGGAAACAGAACGAGTTAATGGGATGCACCACGAAAGGGCCGATGCACCAGACGAGAACTGAAATAGCGCAAAGGGGGATATCCGCGCTGACCAGAAAAAGACGGAACCGAAGGCTGCGTCTGCCCCGAATCTGGCACCACCTGCCTACCACGACGGGAAGAACCCTGAGCCTTGGCACGACCTATCTGGGAAAGCCCCCTATGAGCCCTCTGGAGGACCAACAAGTCCAACAACTAGCTGAAGCCGCCTGTAGAGACTGTACAACCACAGACTCTGCAAACAGCAACGGACAAAAAGGGAAAGACAACCTAAGAACCAGGGCCCCAAGCAGATTCCAAGGAAGAAGCAAGCACTGCCCACTGCAACATATGAGGAGAGAAGCAAAAACTGCAAAACCACATCCCACAGGAGGGACACAAACAGAAACAACAATACAGACGACGCATGCACTGCCAAGGGCAATGCACCAGACCCAGAGGCAGCCCCAAGCGCCTCTACACCCAATACAAGCCAAACCAAGGACAGCTCGAGGAGGGAGAAGAAACGCAGAGCCGAAGCCACCAGGCCACGTGTATGCAATTCATCTGCGACCAAGACAGCTGAAAGGGAAGTAACCAACCCATGAAGCTGTATCACACCAACATCCCGCGGAAGGCAGGGGCGAAGAAACAAGCATGTAGATGCTCAAAGTCGGCCCCCCAGGACACTCAGGCACGAGGGACTGACAGGACGGGTGCCAAGCCTCCAACGAGAAGAGCTGGCAGTCTGCTAACCAGGACGACTCCGGAACTTCATAACGAACCCAGTACGGACACAAAGATCCAGACATGAAGGCACATGGATCCATCATGAAAGCACAACCCAGGTTGTGCAGGAGGTAAGGCGCAAGGGTTATCTGCACCTCCATGAGAAGGGACACGGGAAGCTGAAAACCTCTGAACCTCCGGAAGGACGGACTGTAGAACCCACGGGAACACTGAACCGAACCTGGGGAGGGGTAGATGCCAAATCCAATTCATACAAGGAGGGAACAAAAGAGAACCCCCTCTCCGTGTAACACCAAGCCCCGCTCTGAGGGTACAAATACCCAGGCAGGGTCCAATGGGGCCCAAGGCCCCCAAGTCAACCCCTCCCCCGCCCCAGGAACCTCACCCTGAGGACCTCCCGCCAAACACACACCGAAACTATGACGTTGGTACAACGTTCGAACAAGTTTTAACACCACCTAACCAGTTATAAAAACCAATATAGCAAGTTGTAACAACGTTCTAATATGTCATAAACAGGTTAAGCCAATATGTAACAACTTTATTACAAGTTGTAACAAGCAGAAAATAGAAACAGTGTCGATTTGTGTTTCCAGGGCTGGAGCCAAGCCGTCCCCCCAAAACCCCGGCCTCGCAAGAAAAGGCCCAGGCCGGGGCAGCCGAAAAACACCAACGAAGGGGGGGGGAGAAGCCACTGGTAAGACCCATACGCATCAGGAGGAGGAACTGGCTCGAATGCCTCTGCCACCATCAAGGAAGGGGACACCTGCGAAACCACCCAAGTCTCAACATCAACTAGACCCTGCCCCGCCTCTGAACCCACTGATGGGTCAGAGCCAGAAGCTAGGAAGAGGGGTGACCGGACACACAATAGAAGAGGAAGGAAGGGTGGAAGGTACCAAGGTGAAGCGACTCCCACCCCAAAGTCCGGGTCCCTAAAACCAAAACGGGGCAGTCTTGGGGCATCCGGGGAAGCAATCAATCCATAGCGTTGCAGCAACAGAACCTAGCACACAATGCAGCTGCTGCCTGCACCCTCAGATCAAGATCAGTAGCAAGGGTGAACTGGAGCACACACCAAAAACAACGTCACACGACTTGGGGTCAAAAGAACCACCGACCCAACAAGCAGCATGGCAGAGGCACAACCGATGAATGTCACCCTGAGACAAGGGGACAGAGCAACCATCAACCTCGCACAAAGTGAGAGGAGACTCGAGAGTCACATCCATCGGACCACAGAGCCCCTACGGACTTTCCGAAGGCCCTGAGCCTTGGTACCACACTAAAGGAAGCCTAGGCAGGGTACTTCAAACCGGGCCAAAACTACCAAACAAACGTCTAAAAACTAAACCCCCGGGACTTGTCCACTCACGGGGCCTAGCAAGGGGTATCACCAAGAACACAGAATTGTCTATCGAAAGACCCCAAAGATAGATAAGGGACAATCAATCAAAGGCAGACCCCATCCCACCAGGCAGAATAACAAAAACAAAAGAAAAACCCCACAAGAGGACAACGTACCCAGGCGGAACAAAACCGGCTGCTATAAGCGGTGAGAACTAGCTGTACAGTACCCTGCGCCCCTACTAGTGACGAAAACTATCTCCTACCCAGAGGCAAACGAGGGCAACAAAAACCCCAGCAGACTCCAAGGGCGGCCAAATACTGAGCACTAAAAGACATAGCAGAGGTAGATCCCAAGGAGACTTGTGAAAGGTGGCCCCAAGCCCCAAGAGCAGTATTCACAGGGTACCTAGGGAATGAAACCCTAGATGCATGCAGCCTGAGTACCGTAGAATATTACTCCTGGCTCACACCACCTGTAGATGCAGCCCATGTCACAAGGCACAGAAACAAACCAAAGCAGGAGCCAGAGGCACCTGACCTGCCAATATCAAATCGGCCAAGAACTGCCGGTTGGATCGCCGGCACGAGGGTCTGGGGCTCCCCCTTCGCCCTCCCAAGGAGGGGTGGGGTGCGGCAACGTGATGACGTCATGCTAGTTTGCTAGGTTTTCATTTGGGGAGTTCTGTCCACTCGTTCGGCTTTCGATAGCAATATTTTCACCAGAATAGGGGTTTGTTTTGGGGCGCCAACTTTTCTGGGTGCCAGACCCGGTCGATGGCAGACATAGAATGCTTCTAACCACACAGGTTTCTATAGGCCATTGTTCCTCGTGCCTCTCTGAGGAGGCCAGGTTCTGGCTTGTGGTCCGTGGTAGGCAAGAACTCCATGCACTTTGATGCCAGGAAGCTAATAGTTACATATCATCCTGGATATCTCCAGGGAGCCAATTAGGGCTCCCCTCAGAAAAAAATTATGAAAATATACTGTACATCATATAGTTAACACATATACAAATATTTAGGATATGGGCGGAAAATAAAAATGATTACATACCGTTGATATGTCAGAGTTGGGGAGTGAGGAGTTGGATTGTTCAAAGGCATCAACATCAGAGAGTACATCATGACTCATCGGAGACAGAGGTTTCCCCTCACCTAAACCTGCTTCATCATCATCTTCCTCTTCTTCCTCCTCCTCCTCCTCCTCCTCTTCCTCTTCATCATGTTCTTCATCTCCTGACATACCTTCTCCAGCCACACCTTCATCCTCTTCTGGGTCTTCTTCAACTTTGATGTATTCTGGACGCTCATTCTTAAAATCACATCGGATATGTTAAAATATAAATAAAAATTCAAACTAAATGTGGTTTGAATGCATAAATATAACCGCAGAGTTTATAATCTTCTACAGCATGTTAGCATATTTCAAGATACAAAGTATATTATGAATTGCAAGAGAATTTCTGCTAGGAAGGAAGGATTGATTAATCTTAAGACTCTCCTAGTGCACCCAATCTTTACCATTTAATAATTTTTTATTATTGCAAACACACATTTTAAAAAATTATGAAAATAAGTGCTGTGGGCTTGTATAGAGCATAGCAAAAAGAAATTGACTTGCAAGCAATTTATAGTCTAACACTAAAAGCTTATGCAAAAGCAATGCAACACAAGCAGACGACACAACAAAACCACAGTTCTCAACATAAAAGCAAGAAAGATTAGAGAATCGTCTAGAAGATCGTGTCTCTTCATGTCGGTGAGAGCGCGCGCGCCCTAGAATAACTCTGCATGCAGGCAATGAAGAAGAAGGATTGCAAGCCAAACTGGAATTGGCCACATGGGGCCAGGAGTGAACATGGCCATAGAGGATCCACGAGTGAACATGGCCATAGAGGGTCCACGAGTGAACATGGCCACATAGCCAAGAGTGAATGTGGCCACATAGCCAAGAGTGAACATGGCCACATGGGGCCAAGAGTGAACATGGCCACATAGCCAAGAGTGAACATGGCCACATAGCCAAGAGTGAACATGGCCACATAGCCAAGAGTGAACATGGCCACATGGGGCCAAGAGTGAACATGGCCACAGAGGGTCCATGAGTGAACTTGGCCACAGAGGGCCCAAGAGTGAACATGGCCACATAGGGCCCAAGAGTGAACATGGCCACATAGCCAAGAGTGAACATGGCCACATAGGCCCAAGAGTGAACATGGCCACATGGGCCAAGAGTGAACATGGCCACATGGGGCCAAGAGTGAACATGGCCACATAGGGCCAAGAGTGAACATGGCCACATAGGGCCAAGAGTGAACATGGCCACATAGGGCCAAGAGTGAACATGGCCACATAGGGCCAAGAGTGAACATGGCCACATAGGGCCAAGAGTGAACATGGCCACATAGGGCCAAGAGTGAACATGGCCACATAGGGCCAAGAGTGAACATGGCCACATAGCCAAGAGTGAACATGGCCACATAGCCAAGAGTGAACATGGCCACATAGCCAAGAGTGAACATGGCCACATAGGGTCCAAGAGTGAACATGACCACATAGGGCCCAAGAGTGAACATGGCCACATAGGGTCCAAGAGTGAACATGGCCACATAGGGTCCAAGAGTGAACATGGCCACATAGGGTCCAAGAGTGAACATGGCCACATAGGGTCCAAGAGTGAACATGGCCACATAGGGTCCAAGAGTGAACATGGCCACATAGCCAAGAGTGAACATGGCCACATAGCAAAGAGTGAACATGGCCACATAGCAAAGAGTGAACATGGCCACATAGCCAAGAGTGAACATGGCCACATAGCCAAGAGTGAACATGGCCACATAGCCAAGAGTGAACATGGCCACATAGGGCCAAGAGTGAACATGGCCACATAGCCAAGAGTGAACATGGCCACATAGCCAAGAGTGAACATGGCCACATAGGGCCAAGAGTGAACATGGCCACATAGCCAAGAGTGAACATGGCCACATAGCCAAGAGTGAACATGGCCACATACGCCCAAGAGTGAACATGGCCACATAGGGCCAAGAGTGAACAGCCCCTAAGTTCATATGTACTACCCACAAAGAAAAGAAACAGTTTTGAAAGAGAAAATGTCAAAAGTTTCAGCTGCAGTTGCCAGATCACCCTGACTTGAGATGGCTAAGTATCACTGTAAGCTTCACAAGTTAACAGCTTCATAAACCCAGTCATTCACCAAGAAAGGCTGGCCCAACGCTCGACAGACAGAAGAGAGCTATCAAAAAATCACCGACAGGTATAGGCCTAAGCCAAGCATAAGGCATGAGAAACTTTATCATGCCTTACCTTCTTTGCTCACAAAAAGTAAGGCATGATTACTTTCACTGCTCACTTTCTCATGCCATAGAGACTTTCTCAGCTAATCAACTTAAAATGTGATAGGAAATCAGTCAACTCTTTTTGCCACCTGTGTTTACCAATTAATGTTTGGGCTTGAGGATGTGCTGAAGGTCCATAGAATTACTGTACTCAACATACTGCCGTGGTGTTTTGTGAGCAACGAGATCATTCATCATTAATTACCTGAATCAATGCAGTTCTATCTACAAATCTAAATGATAAACCTTGGTGTTAAAGAAAGCCGTCTGAAATCAAGAAACCCCTCTTCAACATGCCATAGATAGAAATGCAAATCGTCTAGAATAAAAGGGGCAAGCAAGCCCATGTGAATACACAAAAACTGAAGAACAGCTACAAACATTTGAAATAGGAATATACTGTATAGCAAATCATTGCAAAAATTGTGGAGTAGGAGACTAGTGTGGAACACCTGGCAAGAATCTCTGAGATACATTAACACTCAATATATGGTCAATGTCACTTCATATGTTCACAGGCTCATACAGACAACAGCTACATAGTTTACATGATAAGAGCCACAGAGATTCTACAGGAAAGAGATGGTTGCATTGACTGTGTCCATCTGCAACTAATAAAGGCTTATGACAGAATCCCAAACAAAAGGTTGTTTCGGTAACTGGAACATACTGGCAGGGTGACAGAGACTTCTGACATGAATGAAAAATTATCTAACTGACAGAAAGATGAGGGCAGTAATCAGAGGCAATGTATCTGACTGGAGGAGTGTGCTCATGTAACCATATACATTTCAGTCGAAAACCAAAGAGAATGTCGGGTTTTTCAGCAGGTTAGGTCAGAATAGATTGGATTCCTATTCCTGGTCAGCCCCTTTCTACCATGGGTGAGTTGGGAAACATGTCATTACTAGCATATTCTGTAAGGAGGCTCCACCCCTCCCCTATCTATTCCAGGCTATCAGAAGGGGGTCCAAAGGGAAATGTTGCTACACTTGCAACTCCTGCACTATGATAAAAACTAAATATCAAAACAGAAACTACACATAAAATGCAGTTAAATCACACAACACAAAAGAAAATGCAATACAGTCTAAAATATTTTGGAGAGTATCGTATCAGAAGACCTTATTTTCAGAAGAACACAATAAAGCAGGTGTCACAACTGCAAGAAAACAGACAGATGCCAGACCAATGACGGTACTCTCATGTAGTGGGGGCAATATTGTTGCACACTAACAGCCCCATTCAAAGCTGGATAAGTTGCACACCTGGCACCAGAGTCACGAAAGCACTTACGCAAGCACTTACGAACGTGTACATCTTTCCTCAATCTTTGACGGCTTTCGTTACATTTATTAAACAGTTTACAAGCATGAAAACTTGCCAATCAACAGTTGTTATTGTTATAAACAGCCTCCTGGTGCTTCAGAGCTCATTAACTGTTTAATAATTGTAAACAAAGCCACCAAAAATTGAGAAAAGATGTAGAGGTTCGTAAGTGCTTTCGTGAATCTGGCCCCTGGAGAGCATGCAGGGAACTTTTACTGCCCAAATCCATTCAGTAAACATCGAAATTATTGGGAACATATTCTCTAAGGAGCAGGCAAGAAATACATAATAAGTTTAACTTGCAAAAATATTAGTGGCTGTTTCCAAATCTGCAAACAAAACTAACCCATGAGACCAGGAGGCATAATAGGTGCACCAAGAGAGAATTTTATCAACATTAAAGGGACCAAGACTTTTCAACACTATCTCTAAATATAAGGGGGCATAACTGACTTCTCAAGTGTTCAAAAAGAGAACTTTTGAAACACGTCCAAAGGATACCTGATTAGATGGTCCATGATTCTTGTCAGATTATAACCAGCAGCATCTAGCAGTTTGGTTGACTAGACCACCAACCAGGAGGCCTGGTTAGAGACCAGCAATGAGGACACTTGTTTCCAGAACCGACAAGAGGTAGAGAGGACCGAGAAGTTTGAAATATCTCCATACCACCAACATGAACCAGCAGGGATCATCTGAAAACATCCTACAGCTGTGACAGTGCAGAACGGCAACCTGGCCTCACAGCCTAATCCTGTCTGCAGTAGAACTGTGTGTTTGTCTAAAGACTGCTCTAAAAGAAAAATGTCCTACTCATTACTGCACTAGAAAAAGCTCCTAACCTTTATCTTATCTGTATTGTTTATAGGTGGATCATCACTGTTGTGACTGCTGGCTGCTGGACTTGGTGATCTAGGGACCTCACCTGGCTCCATTGTCCCAA
This sequence comes from Procambarus virginalis, assembly GCA_020271785.1. Classification (NCBI taxonomy): domain Eukaryota; kingdom Metazoa; phylum Arthropoda; class Malacostraca; order Decapoda; family Cambaridae; genus Procambarus; species Procambarus virginalis. Next base: position 1,465,034 of record WNGS01000009.1, read on the forward strand.
CACCTACAGCTTTGTTGTCATCTTCCTTCTTTATTCTCTTGAGCTCTGGCATGCCTGATGGCCGGTTACGTTGTCGGGAACGGTTAGGAGTTGGAGGTCCAAGATCAGGTCGCAACGTCAACTTTGGAGGGTCGTCTTTCCTGTTTGATTCTGAAGATACATTAAGATGTTGATTATTATTTAATCCAGTAAAGATGAGAACTTAATTTAGTTGACCAAATATAAATATTTAGAAATAATATCAAGATAGTATTTTATTTGCATGTGAGTAACACAGTATCTTAAAAAGTTTTGAAGGGCTAAAAACCACTAGCACCTTGAAAATACATAGCATCACACCTTATGCCATGACGCGAGAGTCAAATTCAGGCCCAAGTGGAGGCCCTGCTTGCCACAACTAGGCGAGCAAACTAAAGAAAACAACTCTAGGAGAAAACATGAAAGCTTCTCAAAGACCAAGCCTGACAATTCAATGTCCTCAGAGAATGACAGGGTATGGTGACCACTGGTGCTCACAATTAGTTCCAGGGAAGTGGAACCCCTGAAACAAAGCCAAAGTGGATAGTGTGATCAGATACACAAAAACAAATTGGGAACTGTGCAGTGCAGCAAACACTAAACCTTGAAATCCCATGCACAACAAATCTTTGGGATGACCAATTTAGGCATGGTATCTAGTAAAAAAAATTGCTTCTCTCTCACAATGACATTTTGGTCTGCCCTGGACCAGTATCACATTGTGTGTGTAATGCACGTGTAATTGGCCCATGTTTACAAATCCTGTGAAATTGTTCACACTACCACAAATTCCTCCAAACAGCATTCAAATTGCATGCTTTACTCCCCCCCACGCCCCCGAGCTGGGAGGGAGCCAGTCGGGCGAGTGGACAGCACACTGGACTTGTGATCCTGTGGTCCCGGGTTCGATCCAGGCGCCGGCGAGAAACATTGGGCAGAGTTTCTTTCACCCCATGCCCATGTTACCTAGCAGTAAAATAGGTACCTGGGTGTTAGTCAGCTGTCACAGGCTGCTTCCTGGGGTGGAGGCCTGGTCGAGGACCGGGCCGCGGGGACACTAAAAAGCCCCGAAATCATCTCAAGATAACCCCCCCCCCACACCCTGTATGTTCTTTCTCAACTGCATCACAAAACCACACACACGTGTGCAAACATGACAGCATGCAATCACTTCAGTAGGCCGGCACATAAGCTGGTTACCATACGAGTAGGTAGGAGGCATGCAAACAGGTCAGCAGAGAAGGCATTACACAAGGCCAGACTGTGAGAGTACACACAACTGGCCCTATCAGATCTGTCATTACCCTAGAGTGACTGTGTGGCTGGCCCTATCAGATCTGTCATTATCCTAGTGTGGCTGGCTCTATCAGATCTGTCATTACACTAGAGTGACTGTGTGGCTGGCTCTATCAGATCTGTCATTACACTAGAGTGACTGTGTAGCTGTCACATATTCAAGCTGTCAAATTTGGCCCTCCTCAATGCTCCACCCTCCCACATGTCTACACATTACGAAAGCATGAAGTGACACCTTGATCCCACTGCCTTCTCTCTTATCTCAGCTCACAAGCTTTAATAAATGGCTACGAGAGAATGTCCCATTTACATAACAAAATTGTTGCAAAACTCATTGTACATATTTTACAATTATTATTTAATTTATAAATACATATATTGTGTACTGCCATTTGCAATTGCAATAAATGGTACTGAAAATGTACCACTTGCCCCCTCTCCTCCATGCACACCCCCCTCCCTCTCCTCCATGCACACCCCCTCCCTCTCCTCCATGCACTCCCCCTCCCTCTCCTCCATGCACACCCCCTCCCTCTCCTCCATGCACACCCCCTCCCTCTCCTCCATGCATTCCCCCCTCCTCTCCTCCATGCACACCCCCTCCCTCTCCTCCATGCACACTCCTTCTCCC
>WNGS01000009.1:1467712-1479676 GCA_020271785.1 Procambarus virginalis
AATGGTCATAGTGAGGTCGATTGATTGATTGATAAGATTAAGCCACCCAAGAGGTGGCACGGGCATGAATAGCCCGTAAGTGGTGGCCCTTTTGAGCCATTACCAGTATCAAAAGATGATACTGGAGATCTGTGGAGGCGCAACTGCACCCTGCGTGACGGGAGATGTCTCACGGACCAAATGGTGACCAAATGGTCATAGTGAGGTCGTCAACCCTGCTCTTTAATAGTGTCCCGAAATCCTTGACAGTGCTGCGGTCATCCCTCTTAAGTGACTGCAGATAAAAATGAGCCTAATCTTCTGACACCTTTTCCTTGAATCTGTCCCTAATCGCTTGGACAAACTGTGGCCAAGTCGTCAGGTGCTGAAACTCTGTCAATCTCGCCAGTGGACCGGCTATGTCCACGCAAGCCCCCATAGCGAGAGTAATTTTCAAACTATCCTCTGGAGGTTCGATGCCTCCAGCATCGAACTAATCTGACAAAGCCAGTCTTCCACTCGGCGGTTGCGTTCCACCTTAATAAGCGGCAACTCCGTTCCTCTGAGTGTCGGCAGAATCAACCTGGGAATCAGACTCATAATTCCCGGTTTGTATGACGCGGGGCTACTGGAAATTGTGGGCCCTGGGGTTGGGAACTGGGTTGTGGTTGGGGTTCGGGTTGAGGTGTGGTGTGGGCGGCCACGGGTTGGGGTGTGGATGGAGGTTGGGGTTGAGGTATGGTGTGGGTGGCCTGGGGTTGGGAAAAAGGTAGGGGTATGGCTTGGGTGGCCTCGGGTTGGAGTGTGGATGGAGGTTGGGGTTGAGGTATGGTGTGGGTGGCCTGAGGTTGGAATGGGTATGGGGTAGCCTGGGATTGAAATGAGTATGGGGTGGCCTGAGGTAGGAATGGATAAGGGGTGGCCTGGGGTTGGGGAAAGGTTGGTATAGGAATGGAGGTTGGGGTTGGTATAGGAAATGAGGTTGGGGTGGGTATAGGAATTGAGGATGGGGTGGGTATAGAGGGTGGGGTTGAGGTTGTTGTAGTGATGGGTGAGGTGTACCCAGGTGTTGTGGTATTGTTGTTCTGTGAGGTAATTGCTGCTGTTGGTGTGGCGTCGATGTTATGTGTGGGGGAACCCAAGACGGCTCCCACCACTCTTGGGACGAATCCTCGCGAGACTCCCCACTCATGTAAATAATTGTATCTGTACTGGCACGGAAAGATACCCTCGGCTGCCCAGTCCCATGCAGAACCTGTGACCCCGTCGCCTCAGTCCCACTGACCCCACCTGTGATGTCAGCTGAGCTACCTGAGCGGTCCCCAGTGGTGTCGGAAGAGGTGCTATCCTCTACAGTCTACACTTCCACTCCCACTGGTCCCCACTGACTGGTCACTGTCTGGGTTAAGCATGTCCTGTGATTGCTGGTGTGCCATGTCTCTTGTAGCTACCCTTCAATACACACTCGACCCGGACTCACTACAACCGTGAACTTACACAAATAAAACAACTCTTTTTCCAAGAGAAAACTAACTAAATTCCCAAAGTTGGAAATACAACGATTAATCGAGAGAATCGCTGAAGTGAATTCGATGAATGAGCGTCTGCCCCGCACTCGTGTCTGACCTTGAAATAACCCGCAGTTTTATTACTGAAACCTAAGTCCTTTACGTTAAGAAAATTAAAGAATCTAATTTATATAAAACAATTTAAAATGATAAAATAACTAACGCACAACACTCGCGATGGATTAATAAAGAATATTTACTGTACTTGAATACTAAACGTACTTGAAGTGAACAGCGTGGCCACTGATGACTGATGGAGCGGGACCAGCTGCGCTGAAAAAAAAACTAAGTCCCGCGCTTTTTCGCTTAAACGCTGAAAAATCTAAATTTTTGTTCTGAAGGAAAATAACTAGTTTTACGTTACTAAACAGCTCTAGCGATTAATATAGACTCCCAGGACATATATGTGCTTGCCAAAATTTGAATTTTTACCAAAAACTGCGTTTTTACTCAATGCTGGACTCTGCCATTTTTTCTATATTTTGAAAACTGCAGGGGGGTTTGGGCAAAATATGACCCATCGCCGTTTTCGGTATAAAAAGTCGCAATTTGAAAATGAAAATAGGTGCAGAGAGTAAGAATTCGGCTCAAAAATCACGTTCAGGAGTCAAATTTCCGACATTTCAGACATTTTGAGAACTGTAGAGGGGTTTAGGCAAAATATGACTCATTGCCGATTTCAGTAATTGGCATTTTTCAGTTTAAAAAGTCGTAATTTTAAGATGAAAATAGGTGCAGAGTCAGAATTCTGCTCAAAGAATACACTCAGGAGTCAAATTCTGACTCCTGAGTGTGGACAGAAACCTCGCGTAGAGCAAAAGGGCAAATGCTGGCTTGATCCTGATTTTCAGTACGAATACGGACTGCGAAAGCAAGGCCTATCGATCCTTTTGACATTAGTTTTAAGCAAGACGTGTCAGAAAAGTTACCAACCAGGATGGGTACGAGGTCCACTAATGCTCACAGGATGGGTACTGTGTCCACTACTGCTCACATGATGAGTATGGGGGTTCACTACCGCTCACTGGATGGGTATGGTATCCACTGGGGGTTCACTACCGCTCACTGGATGGGTATGGTATCCACTGCCGGTCCACAGGATGGGTATGGTGTCCTCTACCGCTCACAAGATGGGTATGGATGTCCACTACCGCTCACAAGATGGGTATGGATGTCCACTACCGCTCACAGGATGGGTATGGATGCCCACTGCCGGCCCACAGGATGGGTATGGATGTCCACTGCCGGCCCACAGGATGGGTATGGTGTCCACTACAACTCACAGGATGGGTATGGTGTCCACTACCGCCTACAGGATGGGTATGGTGTCCACTACCGCCTACAGGATGGGTATGGTGTCCACTACCGCCTACAGGATGGGTATGGTGTCCACTACCGCTCACAGGATGGGTATGGTGTCCACTACCGCCCTCAGGATGGGTATGGTGTCCACTACCGCTCACAGGATGGGTATGGTGTCTACTACCGCCCTCAGGATGGGTATGGTGTCCACTACCGCTCACAGGATGGGTAAGGTATCCTATTTATACCGAAAATATGCCAATTAATGTAAATGGCGATGGGTCATATTTTACCCAAACCCCCATGCAGTTTTCAAAATATCTGAAATGTCGAAAATTTGACTCCTGAGCGTGATTTTTCTGACACTCGGCACATATTTTCATTTATAAATTACTACTTTTTATACCGAAAATATAAAAATTACTGAAAACGGCGATGGGTCATATTTTGCCCAAACCCCCCTGCAATTTCCAAAATATCTGAAATGTCCTAAATTTGACTCCTGAGCGTGATTTTTGATCCGAATTATGACTCTCTGAACCTATTTTCATCATCAAATTACGACTTTTATATCGAAAATATGCAAATTACTAAAAACTGCGATAGGTCATATTTTGCCCAAACCCCCCCAGCAGGTTTCAAAATATCTGAAATGTCGGAAATTTGACTCCTGAGCGTGATTTTTGAGCCGAATTCTGACTCTGCACCTATTTTCATTTTTATATTACGAATTTTTATACTGAAAATATGCAAATTACTGAAAACGGCAATGAGTCATATTTGCCCCCCCCCTGCAGTTTTCAAAATATCTGAATATCTGAAATGTCGGAAATTTTACTCCTGAGCGTGATTTTTGAGCCGAATTCTGACTCTCTGCCCCTATTTTCATTTTCAAATTACAACCTTTTATGCAGAAAATATGCCAATTACTGAAAACGGCGAAAGGTCATATTTTGCCCAAACCCCCATGCAGTTTTCAAAAATCTGAAATGTCGGAAATTTGACTCCTGATTATAATTTTTGAGCCGAATTCTGACTCTCTGCGCCTATTTTCATTTTCAAATTACGACTTTTTATACCGAAAATATGCCAATTACTGAAACAGCGATGGATCATATTTTGCCCAAACCCCTCTACAGTTTTCAAAATATCTGAAATGTCGGAAATTTGACTCCTGATCGTGTTTTTTGAGCCATATTCTGACTCTCTGCACCTATTTTCATTTTTACTTTACGACTTTTTATACCGAAAATATGCCAATTACTGAAAACGGCGATGAGTCATATTTTGCCCAAATCCCCCTGCAGTTTTCAGAATATGTGAAATGTCGGAAATTTGACTCCAATAGTTTCCCTTGAAAAGCTTCATAGAAAACACCAGCCTTACTTAACCTACTTAGTATGTTAAGATAAGCATCTTATTGCTTCGTAATTAATTATTACCTAACCTATACCTATAATAGGTTAAGTAACAATTGTAATTACGAAGCTGTAAGATGCTTATTTTAACATACTAAGTAGGTTAGGTAAGGTCGGTGTTTTCTATGAAGCTTTTCAAGGGAAACTATTATGTTTAGTATGTCACCTATGCACTTATTTAATAAGTCAATATTGACTATACGAATTTGCGAGGACGGGTTCCAACAGGCTGCTCGTCGCGAATGGCCTCCCGATAGCTGCTGCACTCGACGACCTTCTCCCAGCTTCCACAACCATTATCCAGACCCTCTACCCGGGGACCTCCGAGCCAACCCCAGGGGATCCCTTATAGCCCGGCCACAACGACTCCACAATCCCCCTAGCTTGTCCCACTGACAAGGATGGCAGAAGCCCTCAGGACAGCTGAGGGTTACACATTTTACCCAAAGAAGCTTACCACGATGATTCTGATGCTTCAGTCAACGTCACTTACTCTCCCGCCCTTCCTGCTGCCGCGCGGGTACCATTTCCCCCCTCCAGATCTCGGACCGGCGCCATCCAGAATGACACTCATCCGGATCACTGCCTCTGGGTGGATCTGACATGGCCACGTACTTTTCAAGGAAGACAGACAACATAACTTCATAATCCACAATTACACGTACTGGAAATGCAGGTGCTGTGAAGCAGCCCGGTTCCTTTTCATAGTCATCCCTCAACAACGCATCGACCACCCCTGCAACTACACCTTGAAGGAGTAAATCCGTCCAAACTTCAAAACTTCGGAAAGCTGCACCTAGGGCACCAAGCCTCCTGCAACGCCCGGCTACCTCCCACTAGGCCAGACGAATGTGGCCAGTCTCGCCAACAACCCTGCGTACTCCTGTGGCACCCCAGAGCAAGCAAAATGTGAACCCCACCAACCTACAGCATCAGCTGCAAGTCCTATCCACAGTGGTTGGGTCATTGCGTTTTAATTCCATCCTCCGACTAGTATCATGTTCCCTGCTCAAGTTTTCTGCACCCTCGCCCCAGCCTTCCGTCCCTTGCTTACCTGCACTAGGGTCTTCGATTTTGAATTTTGGATTGACAGACATTTGCCATCCTTGGTGCCATTACCCGTTTGATGTTTATCAGTGGCAGATATTAAACAAAAATACTGTTATTTGTTAAATCATAGCACATATGTATTATTATAGTATCGGGTATAAAGGAAACCCTTTGATAAAAGTTCAGTTTATTTGCCAAAATAGGTATTATTAAATTAAACCTATCACATGGAATCTTAAATCTAAGACTAAGACAAGTGACTGTAAAACCCAGTTAAACATGGCAACTTCATTAATCCTACTATATACAAAAATATCAAGCTATTTGTTCCAGAACTGTTCTGTATTGTTGGACTAGTTATGTGATTAGTAGCTGGATGTGAAGTGGTGCATTCTCAGTCAACATATCAAGGCAGCAGGGCATAGATAGTTAGTTTAAAAGATGGAATGAATAGAGTAGCTTGTGAAAAGTGGACAGAGAAAACACAATTCTTTTGCAATGGAGGGTGTTGAATACAAATTGAACTCTTGAACGAAGCACAAACTCCATGAAATGTGTTTAATGAGCAACTGTGTGAATGAATCAATCTCAGGAAATATACAAAATATCAACAAAGCATCATTGTTATAAATCTGTATTAATATAAAGTTTCACCATGCACCATGGTAACAAAAATTATTTCAGAGCGAGCCTCTTGAATGATTTCCCAAGCAAAATAGAAAATCCACTTTAATTTGTAAATTCGTCTTACAGATTTAAGGCTCAACATATTGGCATATTGATAGGCACTGCTTGTGATTAACATGAAAGATGGATGTGGACTATTTCTGGAGTAAAACATCATATCAGTATCAGAGGAAATGATTGATGTAGATGGCCAATAGAAATTTAAGAAATTTGCTTTCCAAAGGCACAACTACACCCTATACCCAGCATACTAAAAACAAACAAGCTTATAATGCTCTGAGCTTTATGCTATGGGAAACCACTTTAGAAAATGTATTAAGACATTACAGTTGAGAAAACACACTGCTTACAGAGAATAACAAGCACCAGTCAGGTGTTACCACATGATAACATGTATTTACTGTAAGTGGATACACATTGGAGTAAGGGAGCTCGTTACTACCAGTGGTTACAGCAATTCTTCTACAGTACTGTATTTATACAGCAAAACCTGCTATTAACTGTCATGCTGATAAATATAAAAAATATAATCTGCCAGTTGAAATTTCCTTCCAAGGTAATGAGGTACATTTAGACCACTGTGTAGCTACCACACACTGTGGTTAACACTCAAGCTACATTTAATAATAAATAAAAATGTATTGACACTTATATTAAACTTAAAATTTCCAGCATATGTGGCAAATCATGACTATCTTGATAAACATGCATAAAATAATACAATATTTCACTATCAGAGGTGCAACACAGTGACATGTCTTATCTGAAATGATTGAGACAAAATGCCTTTTGGGGCTTATATATTTTCCACTTATAAATTGTTCGACATTTAGACCTGTCATATCACGGGTGGGGCAGTGACAATGAACACCAACAAATAAGCAGAGTACAGTAAATAAAAGGTATATCAATGGTTATTGGAACCAGATATGCATAAATGAAAGTACAGGTAATATAAAGCAACTCGATCTAAAATTATTCAATGTATCCACTTACAAACTGAAGAAAGCGCATACACACAAGTGAGAAACATTCAACAGTGGTGTCTGGTGAATATGACGACAACAGAAGTACAGAAAGTTGGGGGCAATAGTAGAGGCTATAACAAGATAAGTCATTTCAGCAACACACTAGAAGGTGAAGGGACGACGACGTTTCGGTCCGTCCTGGACCATTCTCAAGTCGATTGTGATGAGGAAGCAGACAGGCAATAGATAGACTCCTCAGCTCTCTCTTGCCTATTTATTGCCTGTCTCTACTTCCTCATCACAATCTACTTGAGAATGGTCCAGGACAGATCGAAACGTCGTCGTCCCTTCACCTTCTAGTGTGTGGTCTGGTCAACATATTTTAGCCACGTTATTGTGACTCGTCGCCTGCATTTCAGCAAATTAAGACATGGGCATTGGGATAGTCACCATCCGTTACATGGCTGAACAAAATACTGAAGGCTCTGCAACATCAAGCCAAGGGAAGAATGAGTGGCTCGGGGGGTTAAGACAATCGAGATTTTGCACAGCCAATTGCTTCTTAATTAGATTTTTCTAAATGAGAATATCCTGAAGTGGATTAAACTGCATCAATTCTTAAGTTACATTGCATATACCGTTCCGAGAAAACAATCATATAGTGAATTACAGCTATTCTTACATCCAGTTATTTTCATTGGCTTATGTGATATCTTGACATCGTTACAGCATTTTCGCTTTTCATCGATGGTACAGTAACTGTACATTCAAAACACCATTCATAATTTCATCACCAGTCAAGTGTGATACTCTTAGAAAGAATTATCACACTCAAGCCGGTTTCCTGTGTCATCTTTTGAGTCTAGGCTGATTTCTTTACTCATTCCCTCTACACATTAGTTATGCTATCTAAGATTTTGCTTGATATATATTTAAGCCTTTGTATTCACCATACAGATTCCGAAATATGTGCAGCATGGTTTAATTATTAAAAAGCATGAAAGTCCTTCCACGTGCAATTTAAAGAAGAAAAAACAATAATGAGAATCTTCTTTTGAAAAAAAAAAAAAAATCTAAAATGAAAAAATGCTAGTCTTCTATCTTCATTTTATAGAATTTAATAAGCATTAACTTGGTCAAAATATATTCTGAGCTTGGTCTAAAGTTAAAATTGTCATTAACAGATACAAATACAGTATGGCCATTTTTTCTGGGTATTAAAATACTGCAGTCAATTCACTAAAAATTACTTACATGTGCAAAAATGCTACATTAAAACAGTTCTAATTTAAAACAACATTAGGTACACAAAGAGCTTTCTGTCAAGGTTATTATAATTTCAAATGCATATGCTTTTGTAGACAAGAATAATTCATAAACAAAACTAAATTTCTCATTCCCATGAGTGGCAATGTTTCTCAACTCAAGTTGCAGCTTCCTATTTGAAAAAATACATTTTAAACATGCCGTGCAACTCAAGGAATAAAAGCACTTTACTGTGCTTTGGTTCAAATAGTTCTACTCCCCAAGCTCGGACAGTGTACTGTACAGTACTTTACTCTCCGCTTGAATGGACAAACCACACTAACTCCATTCCATTCCAATTTCTGTTGCAATCTGTGCTTGCAGAGGCTATATTACATAAAAATGACATTTCTTTACAGTAATGGGTATCCATAGTTTAACACTATTAAAACCATGTTGTAAGACAGCTGTTAAATATAAAATACAGATGATAAAGTACTTTAAGAATTTATTTTTACATACCTTGGGAGTGAAGCTCCACTTGCATTGTGACCCTCCAGTTGCTTAGCACGGTTTCTCTGTACTAAACAAATTTGCATACACTAAGCACAGTCTTTGTATACTGTAGGGCAGCAGAAACAGTGGTTACAGTAAGGTCACTCAAATGTCATTACATAGTTTAATGAAGTTACCATAATTTTATTCTTTACTACAGCCCGACTAATGTTACTGCTATACATCTTCCCTATTGAATGATTGTCAAATTACATCAAACAAAATGACAGAAATCCTTCAGTCTACAGAATTGTCTAATATTAACAACTGAAATAAAGCATGGGAGAGCATGAAGTGAAAGCATAAACACAACCTAGGCAAGTAGATACTGTACACTGAAACCTCGTCACTCAAACTTAACTGGTTCCAGAAGGCCATTCGAGTGCCAATTTGTCCACAGTACCAAATATTGCAAATTGGATTCATTCAACCTAGAACACAAAATACATACAGGAATATAATAAATAAATGAAATGCAAATTTATTTTCACTTTACCTGCACTTACGAAAGCTGATTGTGTGACTCATCTAGTTGTGTTTGCGTTGGTTGAGCTTTGAGGAAGGTGGCGAGGAAGAGAAGGAGAGATGTTATTGTTTGACAGGGGAGTCTCCCTACTATAAAACTTCAGGTAATTGTGCTTCTCGGGTTCTCTCTCTTCTCTGTCTATTTCCCTTGAGACTCACTAGATGTATTTTTACAAGAAAACAAGCATACCAAACTCAATAGCAAGAACAGACATGCGGGCACCAGTTTCATATTTTGCTACGGGTTCTTGTTTCATCTCTATCACAGTTCTAATTTTCTTTTGTTTGGTTCTTATCACTAGTTTTTCTTAGGTGACTTTTTTTTACACTTGAGAATATAAAATATATATAGAAGAAAACATGAGAAAGTTTACAGAGAAGTTTAGTGGGGTTGTGCACCAAATAGCAGCTACTAGAAAACTGACTTGTCCATTACGCGTTTACATTTGAGTGCAGAGCAAATGGTCGCCTGCAGAGTATGAATACAGCATTAGAGTGCCAAATTGTTCGAGTTGGGAGCCGTTCAAGTACCAAGGTTTCTCTGTATTTCTAGTTCTATATATCGTATTTATGTCTATAAAGTTAATGTTTGTGGGTATTTTGGAAATCAGGATTTCTCACAAATATAGAATGATGTGATCCAAATTTTGGAGTTCTCCTTATATGGGTATCAATTCCTTAGCCACAGGAGCCGATCGGCCGAGCGGACAGCACACTGGACTTGTGATCCTGTGGTCCCGGGTTCGATCCCGGGCCCCGCGAGAAACAATGGGCAGAGTTTCTTTCACTCTATGCCCCTGTTACCTAGCAGTAAAACAGGTACCTGGGTGTTAGTCAGCTGTCACGGGCTGCTTCCTGGGGTGGAGGCCTGGTCGAGGACCGGGCCGCGGGACACTAAAGCCCCGAAATCATCTCAAGATAACCTCAAGTCGTGTGGTGATCAAATCTCAACTAGGAGAAATGTGAAAACAGTTCCTTAGAGATGAGAACATTTTTGGAACAATAATCACCAACAGATCCAGGACAGGAGACCCTGTAACTAACTTGAGCCAAGGCAGCTGGTGGTAAAGATGTACAATATAATCAATATAAACATGCACATTAATAGAATTGTAAGGCCTGTATACAGACCTCAACATCTAAGAATAGCTGAATACTTACTAGGATTTTAAGTGTTCTCTTGTCATCTTACAGATACCATCTTGACATTTTAGATGTCAAATGATGCCAAGTACTCGAGTGATTGTGGATGCATCGCCCAACCCTGTGTGATTGATTGCCACTTGCTAAGTAGTTTTCATCTTTTAAGTTCAGCAGTTATCCAGTAATTTCTCAGAGGGAGTTTAGGAATTTTGTGGCCCCCTTCATAACCTTTCTGGCATGTCACCTCGTTACTCGGTTGGTCTTCGGTCTCCATGGGCTTCCCTGTCTCTTAGGGGAATAAAGGGAAAGTACCTTGTTTGCAGAATGTAGTCTCTATCCCAGACGCTTGTCTTTGGATTGTCTGTCAATGCATAAGCAGTACATACAACAGTTGAGGGGGGGTGGGAACAGCCAAGAAAACAAAACCCATCACTTGTCAATGCAGGCTTTCCAGACGTTTGAAACAACTCTGTGACAATGTTCATAGTTATAATCAAGAAACAAAAGAGCAGTAGCATGGTGTTCACTCACTTCTGAGCCCAGCCTTAGGAGCTGGTAGGTCTATTCCAGTAACAGTGAACTTTTGAAAATATTTATTGTATTAGCTTCTTATATTTTCACTCATCAATTCCATTTCTCACTACCTTCACTATAAAAAAGTTTTATCTAACATAAGTAACTTGTCTGCACTCCAAGCTATTATCCATGGCCTCTTTGCTTTAGTCTAATAATAAACTGTGTTGTGTACTCTCAATTTAAATTAATATGGACCAATCCCCATACATTTCAACTCGAATTCTATTCCATCTGTGCTGGCGCACGTTTAACAATTTTACAAACATTACTAACTTTTTCACAGGAGACAAACAACATTTATTTATTGCAATTTTAACAATTACCAATATCAAGAACATGTAAAAACACAAAGATAATACTGTACAGTACACTGTAAGAAAATAACACTTTAACTGACCTTTGTAGAGAAGCTCCACTTGCCCAAAATGATCCAAGTGAGGTGTTCCTATACCACTGAAGGAATTTTCATACTGCATACATTATGTACATTACTCTATTATAAAAATATACTTTACTATTTACAGAAAAATACTGTACAGAATATTAATAACTTGCATTGCATAATGAAAATAAGGACTGATTAGATTGAAGGTAACCACATGAAATATGTCAATGTCCTTAACTGAATCTGACTGACACACGGTTATGACCAAGTCCTGCCTCGGGATACTTACAACTTGTCCTGCACTTGTAACCTGCCTATGTTGGGCACTCGAACAAATTCTTGGCAAGCCTTAAGCATGAAGAGAAATTTGCAATGTCATTCAGTTTGTGAACATATCAATTGGGGTCATTATTGGTATTTAAATAGGAACCTACATTAAATCTCTAGCTCTACCCCACCTCCGTCCTTCACATGACCAGAAACACTCCATGATACCATAACCTGGATCATTGATATCATACTCAAAACCATTCCTGTACATTTTCCAAGGTAACATCCTTGCC
>WNGS01000009.1:1494680-1512624 GCA_020271785.1 Procambarus virginalis
ATGCAAAATTTAGTTATAATTATTTTCATTTTCAAATTAAGTTTATTTTCGGCCATACGGCAAACGGCCAAATTCAGACGTAATTTGTAAGAGGACAGGTTGCTAATATATCTAAGCACCTACACATAAATGTCTTTATATTCGAAATTGGTGGTAACAGTGAAAAGTTAGTGGCATTTTATCATGGCGTACTGGGTGATTAAATGATTATATTAAGTGACACCAACTGATTCTGTTTGCTATGTATGGACACAACGCTAATTTTAGAGAGCCTAAATTCTAGAAAAACGTTCACAATATTCTTTGAGTATCTCCAAATTGACGCGTTTACAAAACTTACACTTGTGTGTAGTAATAAGGATACCATGATTTACAACCATCATTTGGACCATTTACTATAACATTTCTACACTAACAAGCGGATACACTCAGCCTTTGGCAGCAACTTGAAGGAGTCCAGAGAGACGACACCTACTGTGCCAACTACCAGCAGTCATGGAGCCAACATTCATATAGCAAGACGTAATTATAAGCGCCAGACAACTAGGGACGACAACGGCCCTCACACACACACACACACACACACATGGTATAAAAATGCTAAGGCTAACTCATCCTAATCCTTGCACAGGAGCCCTCCAGAATTTCTTTATTGAAGGTCAACATTGTTCCATATGGATAACTAAAACTGAAACTGAATTCAAAATGTAACAGGTTTATAATTTGTATCAAGAGAGACAACAACAGCACTTTCCTGCACCGTGGGAGATTACACCCTTTCCAGTTTTAATCCCTCCCTTTCCACCCAAGAAGCAAATTAGAGATCAGCCCAAGCTTCGTCTTGAGGCAAAGCTCAACGCCTTAAGCCATATTGATGCTCTGTCCACAGAGCATTCTCTCTCTCAACCATATACACTGATGGTTCCCTACACCGCACCACGGGTGGCAGCTGGAAGTGCAGTTGTTCTGACAATGGGCGATGGCTTGTACTTTGAGTGGGGAGTCCGTATAAACAACTGGCCTCTACCCTTCAGACCGAACTATTTGCCTTGATCCTTGTACTGAAATGTGTGTACAAGTCTCCAAATTGATACATTAACTGTAAGTTACTTTATCATCCTTAACTGCTCTCAACTCTTTAAGACATAACCGTAAGCACTTATAAAAACTAAGTGCTACCTAATTAACTCAATGTAACCAACCTCACCCCTAAATGTCAACCATGTCATACGATTTTAAACAATGCTGTTGTTGACCAAATATTATTTTTGCTTTTTTTCTGCCATGTTCCCCCCCACCCTTTTTTCATTTTTTTCTTATTTTTTTCAACACAATTTATACTTTAATCTCAATTAGTATTAAGTTTTAGTCTTTAGTGTTTTTCCTGCCCGAAACGCTTTGCGTAATAGTGGCTTTAGGCTTTGTATGTACTAGCTCTATCTATAAATCCATCAACTTTTGTATCTCACCTTGTATGTATGTATTTTACCTGAATAATTTTTTTTGTACAACATGCTCGTGTCTGAAGCTGGACACAAATACAACAAAATTATTAGTGATTGTAACAGAATCCATTTCATGTGGTCTCCATCTCATGTTGGCCTCCGAATGCATGATAGAGCTGATAAGTTAGCCAAAGAATCTGCCTTTAAAGGAGCCGTTGAGTTTAACCTTGGATTGTCAATGAGCAATCTGAGAGCAGCAGTACACCGAGAACTTCAACAAGATCTTGTAGATCTGAGACAAAGTGAAATTGACACCAGTAATTCCATCTATCATCATACTATCATGCAAGAGGAGCCACACATCTATGGATCATCCAATAAAATCAGCAGACATCTAGATGTTACTACTGCTCGGCTTAGACTCGGTTACAAGTATCTCTGGGAATTGTCATTATCTGCCGATGTAGACCTGACCAAATGTAAACTGTGTCAACAAAATTTTTCGCACACCCTCCGTCACTATGTGATGGAAGATATGAATTCAGAGACATCTCTATAACAAATATTCATGAGATGTGTAAATATTTTATTGAAAATGATCTGCTACCAAAAATGCTAACTGTAAAATTAAAATTCAGAATTCAAATTCAAATGTTTATTCAGGTAAAGTACATACATACCAGGTGTGATACAAACATTGATGGATTTATAGATAAAGCTAGTACATTCAATGCCTAAAGCCACTATTACGCAAAGCGTTTCAGGCAGGAAAAATACTAAAGACTAAAACTTAATACTAATTGAGATTAAAGTATAAAATGTGTTGAGAAAATATAGAAATAAAAAAGGCGGGAACATGGCAGGAAAACAGCAAAAATACAATTTGGTCGACAAACAGCATTGTTTAAAAATAGCAGACATGGGTTGACATTTTAGGGGTAAGGTAGGTCACAGGGAGTTAATTAAGTAGTAACTGGGTGATTGTAACCTATCCACCGCTGTCCACTAGATGGGGGGGGGGGTGTAACCTATTCACCGCTGTCCACTAGATGGGGGGGGGGCGGTGTAACCTATCCACCGCTGCCCACTGGATGGGGGGCGGTGTAACCTATCCACCGCTGCCCACTGGATGGGGGGCGGTGTAACCTATCCACCGCTGCCCACTGGATGGGGGGCGGTGTAACCTATCCACCGCTGCCCAATGGATGGGTGGCGGTGTGCAGGACAAACATATCAATTTTGACACTAGCTCTCCACATATGTCAGTTGCTTAATTTAGAACCTGTACTTGTGGTCGATCTCGAACCCATTGTTGATGTGACGACTTGTACTGAATTTTGTAACTAGCTCATCAAGATTGTAACTTGCTTAGCTAAATGAATTGTGGGGTTCAGTCCCTGAGCCCATTATGTGCCTCTGTAGCCCTTTCTACAACCTCCCACAAGATGGGTATGGGGTGCATAATAAACGAATTAAACTAACTTGCCTCTAGAGGTTTGCCATTTCGTGGAGAAAATAAGACTATTCGGTCAGCAAAAAAGGGCAACTATTTAGGTATACTAGACCTGCTAGGTGAATTTGACCCTTTCTTGGAAGAACATCTCAAAATGTATAGAAATACTAGAAATACTGGAAAAGGGAATCCGTCATATTTATCTGAAAAATATTTGTGATAAATTTATTGAATTAATGGGAGAACAGGTTCTTTGTATTATTCTTGAAGAAGTGAAAGAGTCAAAGTATTATTCATTAAGTGTAGATTTCACTCCAGATCTGACACACAGATCAACTGACATTTACTGTCCTATACATTAAAGGCTGTGAGCCTGTGGAACGTTTCTTGATGTTCATCCTCATGTTTTCTCATGGAGCAAAGGATCTAACAGACACTGTTGTAGATTTTCTTAATGAGAACAAAATTCCACTATCAAACTGCCGAGGTCAGTCATACGATAATGCCTCAGATATGTCTGGACGATATACTGGATTGCAAGCATGGATTCATCAACTCTTAGTTTGCCATGTATGTCCCCTGTGCTGGGGACATACATGGCAAACTGGACATATGTAATGTATAATGGACATATATTACTTGGTGGGAGTAAAAGCAGCAGAGTTGTCTACAAACTGTCAAATTCTTTGACTTTGTTCAGCATCTGTATTAATTTTTTGCTGGTTCTACTCTTCTCTGGAATGTATTGACATCATCTTTAGGAAAAGATTTTGTGGTCAAGCGTCTGTCTGACACACGATGGTCAGCACATTGTGATGCTGTTCATGCTCTGTACTCACCAAGTGAGTACTGCATGGGGGGGTTTGAGAAAATAAAACATATATTGGATTCTCTATCAGCTGAATACAAGACGGCAGGCAGAAGGAATGAGCAAACAAATGGAAAACCTGGAAAGAATCTTTCTCACAATTCTTTGGAATGACATGCTAGAAAGAATGCACAAAACAAACAAGGTCCTGCAATCAAGGGATGTGAACATCTTTGTTGCTACGAATCTTCTTGAGTCTATGAAAACCTATCTTCAGGAAACTAGAGACAAATTTAGTGAATATGAATTCAAAGTCAGGAGTATGTGTCCAAACACAGATTACAGTGATGGGAAAAAACGGGAAGGAAAACGAAGTGTGCTCTTAGTAGATATGATGGATCAGCAGAAGAGATACTTCTCATTAAAACCGAAAAATTCAAGGTGGAAACTTTCCTCCCTATTGTGGACACTCGAATCTTTGAACAGACAAAACGTGTAGAGGTTTATTCACAAACTGGAAATCTGTTTTCTTTCTTCAGTGAATTGATATGTACATTATTTCTGATGCACTAAAGAAAAAGTGTGAACATCTGGCTAATATGTATCACAAAGACCTGAATTATGATGACCATTTAAATGTGAGCATCTCCAGCACTACATGGATCTTGATGAACACTGAGACTCTCCCCGTCGTTGCACAATGGGACGGCACCGTGTCAACAGGCTGTCACTCATGTGTAGGGAAAATGACATCCTGAAGACCAGTGACTTCAAGCCAATAATAAAGCAATTCTCTGAAAAGAAATGCCGTAAATACTTGCTATAATAAGAAGTTCGTAGTAATATCATACTGTGTCATCTAATGTGTGAAGCTTACTGAGTATTATTGTGTTTGTCAAGCCTTGTGTATTGTTCAGATGTTTATCATGTTGATTAGTTGCTGCTCTACACCATGTTTTAATGTTTTAACACCAGCTTTGTTGAAGTGACAATAAAATAAATATATGTTTAATATTTTTTTTTAAACTATAAAAAAGGAAGGGAGTACCACCTCTGGCTGGAAGAAGGGGGACCCATAGCCTCGGAGGAAATCACACATAACGCATTGGAGGGAATGTAGGTCCCCTCCAATACAGTTTCTGTGTGCTTTTCTCCTACCACCCCCTTCCTTTTTTTTATGCTTTATTGTGTATTTAAAGGTTACAAAACATACAAGACAAATGCCTAAAGGTTATGTATCTCTTGAAGCTCCTCCGCTTCCGGACAGGAACCGAGGACGCAGCAAGCATTTCCCCTCTGGATCGCCACACTGAGGCGCTGAAACAAAAAACTGCAAGCCCTTGGGTCTCTGGTGACGTCGATGAGCTTGGAACCCAATTCCTTGAGAAATCCCAAGGCACTCTTGCCCCAGGGGCCATGTGTCTCAGACGCTATGGGAACAAAGAGGTATTGGCCTGCCAGTCGCCTGTATTTGAGAGATTTTGCTGTTTCCCTGTGGTTGGCCGCCCCACCTGCTTGATCAGCTCCGAAGTGTACGTAGGTGTCAGCCAGGGTGGATACACATGTGTAGTCCCATACCAACTGTCTACCCTCCTTCCATGAGTATATGGTGATGCCATCAGGACGAAGTGCGGGGAAATCCGGGTTATGGACCCCTAGGATGCGAGGTTCTCTCTCCGCTGGGCACTTAGCTGAGACGAGGCTTCTCTTGATGATGTCATTGACCTCGTTGTGTCTTGCATGCCAGCCCTTTGTGCTTCCACAATGCAACCCATGCAGTCCGTATTGGTCTGCTTCCACCCTGTTGCAAATACACTTGTATTCAGTGTGAATTGGGGCACCAAGGCGGAGGGCCACTGCTACACGAAGGGATTCTGGATCTAGGCGCGTGCCCATTGCTGACATGGGTACTGCCAGGAGGAAGTCTCCTGCATGGGGGGCACGCACTGCTCTGAGGCGGGCTTTCTCCTTGTCTGATGTTGCGGCGCTGAGCATGGCATCAGCTACTTTTTCCACTAGAGGGTGGTCCCAGCCGGACTGTTTGTGTTGTTTTGTTGGCTCTATAATGGTTGCTGGGGCTGCCAGAACATCCCACTGATTTGAACATTCAGTGAAAGCAGGATCGTGTATTCCTGCTGAGTCTCTCAAGGTTGCAGGTAAGATATCTCTGACGAGGTCGTGCGATGCATGGGAGGAGGAAAGGAAGGCTGGTAGAGCAATTTGGGAGGCTGTGCGGACACCAAGGCCGCCAAGTCTTACAGGAAGGGGTGCTTGCTCCCACTGAGAGTCGTCCAATGGCAGGTTCAGGACTTTCACCAGCATGGACCTCAGAAGGGTGTCATACACATTTAACTTAGGGCTGCTGTAGGATGGAGAACATCTCAGAAAGTAGGTCAACTTAGGGAGAGACAGGCATCTTGTGAGGAGAAAGAGAGCATCATGGGCATCAATCTTGTCAATCCTGTCCAGCATTCTCTTTAGATCAGTGATTTTTGCAGCCAGGACCTCCTCGATTGCTCGTGGGCCAATGGGGGCACCCAGGAGAGTGCAGTCCGGTGGCTCGACAATGAGAATGTCTGGAAGAACATTTTGTATTTACATTTTGTTTAATATTGTCGGCCATTTACTTTTTATTCCTGTGAGTGGTTGTCGTGGGGTCCCCAGTACACTGGTGTGCCCAGGGGCCCATGAAGCTGTTAAGACGGCCCTGGTCGTAGGGGCCCATCACACTGATGTGCCCAGGGGCCCACAATGCTGTTAAGACGGCCCTGGTCGTAGGGGCCCATCACACTGATGTGCCCAGGGGCCCCAATGCTGTTAAGACGGCCCTGGTCGTAGGGCCCCAGCACACCGGTGTGCCCAGGGGCCCTGTTTTGTGAGCACTGTCTTTTAACTTCTTAAACTGATAAATATAAGATTGATATTTTTTCTTTATTTGCTTGAAAATTATATTTTATAATAATTAGTGAGTACAGACGCGAAATACTTAATAGTCTGACGTATATAGAAACAGGATAGGAAATGATAGGCTTTTGTCAGGCCCACCAGAGCTCCGGCACCTATAAAATTGGCACTGCACCCCTGAGAACCGCTCCTGTGCCAGGTAAGTCCGCTACGGGCTCACCATAGCCGTG
Organism: Procambarus virginalis; assembly: GCA_020271785.1. Classification (NCBI taxonomy): domain Eukaryota; kingdom Metazoa; phylum Arthropoda; class Malacostraca; order Decapoda; family Cambaridae; genus Procambarus; species Procambarus virginalis. The sequence goes on from WNGS01000009.1 coordinate 1,501,521, forward strand.
CTACTTGCTCCTGTGCTAGGTAAGTTACGGGCTCACCATAGTCCGTGCTACTTGGAACTTGTTCCGAGTAGCTGAATCTATAACAACAACAACCCTGAGAAACATCACAGCAGAAAACTACCGTCCGACCATTTTGACCTCGCATATCTACAAGCTTATTAAGAGGATCCTAAAAGAGAGAATCATTCTCCATCTCACAGTGGACAATCTAATAAAATCAACGCAACATGGTTTGTTAAAAATATATATTGCCTTACAAACCTGCTTACATTTTGGGAACATTAACCAGGTAACCATACAAAGGACTCCCCGTAGATGTAGCGTACATGAACTTCGCTAAAACTTTGTAAGGTACCATATGGAAGATTGGCGAGGAAATTACAAGTACATGGAGTAAATGGTAGAATACTAGAATGGTTAAAACAAAGAAAGCAAAGGGTTGTCCTAAACGGAAAGGAATTTGAGTAGAGAAATGTGAGTAGTGTAGAGTAAGGGTCCATTTTGGGCCAACCCATTTTATAATATACATCACTGATATACATGAGAATATTACGAACCACATCATCAAATTTGCAGATAATACTAACATTATGGTACAGTAGGAAATAACAATAATATTGAGGCCTTACAAAGAGGTCTACATGAACTCCACAAGTGGTCGGAAGACTGGCAAATGGATTTTAACACCGAAAAATGCAAGACCTCGCATGTGGGCCATACCGCTGTACAACACAACTGCCAAATCAACAATTAACTTGCAGCAGATTGATGAACAAAGGACCTTGGAGTCAGAATCCGCCAATCGCTGAAGGTTGCACAGCAAATGGGAACGGCAGTAAAAAAACCAAATCAAATCCTAGAAATAATCTAACGAACAATCGATTTCAAGGAGACGATAGTTCTACGACTAAATAAATCTCTGGTGCGGCCTCACATGCATTACCGTATCCAAGCATCGAGACATCGGCTTGAGAAGGACACAGCTGCTCTTTAGGAAGTCCAACATCAGGCAATATAAATCATTCCACAACTAAGTGGACTCGTATTAGGAACGATCGAGGGTCACAGGGCTAACAACACTACAAACCAGACATGACAGCGCTGATCTCACTGAAAGTTTTAAAATACTGAGCAATTTGGAGGGTGTTGATCCAGACAACTTCATCAAAAGGTCAAATGTAACAAACAAGGAGCAACGGTTTCATGCTCAACAAGCCACAATGCAGCACTGAGAACATGAAATGCTGTTTAACTCATTGAGTTATAAGCCCATGGATCGCCTACCCGCCGAATCCGTAAATGCCAAACCGGTGCTAAATTTCGAAATCCAACTCGATAAAATTATCAGGACAGATGGTGAACCCTCCACAAGCCCACTAGAGAGAGATAATGGCTCTCAGTAAATTCATTTGAAGTTTTTTTCCCTACTGTCTATGAGGCTTTCAAGATCAGAATAAATATTTGTTAATCGATAATTTAAAATTCTATTTAAATGCCTAATAAGGGGGGACTTTTTATGCCATTGTAATTGAAATTGAAATTGAAATAAGTTTATTGAGGTAAAATACACACAAAGGGATGAGGTAGCTCAAGCTATTCTCACCCCGTTCAGTACATCGTGTTAATACATACATATACACACATCACAAACAATAAACATATTACCAAACATTCTGAGAGATAAACATCTACATTTCCATGAAATTAGGAGGATGCAGACGGCGCGAGCATGAGCCGTCGCGAGTCATTTGTCATGAGGAGGAGCAGCAGAGCCATCTGTTGGCGGCTGTGGGGAGGCGGGGAGGGGAGGTAGCGGGCCGCGGTGTAAACAGTCAAGTGTCAAGTGGTGCGTGGGTCAGGCGCGTGCCAACACCTCCCCGGCTTGGTTAATGAAATGAGTGAAGAGTGTTAGTGTTGGTGTAGTTGTGTAATGGAGATGGAGGAAACCATAGTTGAGGAGTGGCTTAGGTCCCTCCACATGGAGCAGTACGCTGAATCTTTCATCGACAACGGCTACGATGACCTAGAGATATGCAAACAGATCGGTGCTCCCGACCTGGACGCTATCGGTGTAGTGAACCCAGGTCACCGAACTACCTTGCTGAATGCTATCTTGCTGCTACGGGAGGAGGGTGCTGCCTCTGTGTACTTCACGGTGGAGGAGGCGCAGCTGGCAGCGCGCGACCACACAACCCTCCGTAACTCTAGTGGGTCGCGAGGCCGCTCCTCTCGTTCCTCCAGAGGCTCTCGTGGGTCAGGCTCGACTGCCTCTACCCCTGGTGAACCTCCGGCCTCCTTGACACTGCCCATGACCTCGACCACGACGCCAGCCCGTTATTTGGACGCGTACGAGGCTGGGAGGGCAGAGCTAGTGAGGCTCCCTCACACGCAGCTTAGCGGACTCCTGAAGGAGAGGCTGGTGCAGGATGCTGTTGACCTGGCCACCCACCCCTACACTACACAGGTACTGTGATCCCCTGCTCTTGTGTACCACCCTACACTACACAGGTACTGTGCTCCCCTGCTCTTGTGTACCACCCTACACTACACAGGTACTGTGCTCCCCTGCTCTTGTGTACCACCCTACACCACACAGGTACTGTGCTCCCCTGCTCTTGTGTACCACCCTACACTACACAGGTACTGTGCTCCCCTGCTCTTGTGTACCACCCTACACTACACAGGTACTGTGCTCCCCTGCTCTTGTGTACCACCCTACACCACACAGGTACTGTGCTTCCCTGCTCTTGTGTACCACCCTACACTACACAGGTACTGTGCTCCCCTGCTCTTGTGTACCACCCTACACTACACAGGTACTGTGCTCCTCTGCTCTTGTGTACCACCCTACACTACACAGGTACTGTGCTCCCCTGCTCTTGTGTACCACCCTACACTACACAGGTACTGTGCTCCTCTGCTCTTGTGTACCACCCTACACTACACAGGTACTGTGCTCCTCTGCTCTTGTGTACCACCCTACACTACACAGGTACTGTGCTCCTCTGCTCTTGTGTACCACCCTACACTACACAGGTACTGTGCTCCCCTGCTCTTGTGTACCACCCTACACCACACAGGTACTGTGCTCCCCTGCTCTTGTGTACCACCCTACACTACACAGGTACTGTGCTCCCCTGCTCTTGTGTACCACCCTACACTACACAGGTACTGTGCTCCTCTGCTCTTGTATACCATCCTACACTACACAGGTACTGTGCTCCCCTGCTCTTGTGTACCACCCTACACTACACAGGTACTGTGCTCCTCTGCTCTTGTATACCATCCTACACTACACAGGTACTGTGCTCCCCTGCTCTTGTGTACCATCCTACACTACACAAGTACTGTGCTCCCCTGCTCTTGTATACCACCCTACACCACACAGGTACTGTGCTCTTGTGTACCATCCTACACCACACAGGTACTGTGCTCCCCTGCTCTTGTGTACCACCCTACACCACACAGGTACTGTGCTCTTGTGTACCATCCTACACCACACAGGTACTGTGCTCCCCTGCTCTTGTGTACCACCCTACACCACACAGGTACTGTGCTCTTGTGTACCATCCTACACCACACAAGTACTGTGCTCCCCTGCTCTTGTATACCATCTTATACCACACAAGTACTGTGCTTAGGAACAGTACAGTAAATCTTTAAGTATAGTACACCGAGGTAAACTGACAGCTATTCCTATTAAATGATAATCTTCGAGCAGACACTTGGATGGGGTTAATAAAACTTGAATACAACATCGGGCTACAATAGCTTTGGTTCTTGGAATAAGCATGGCTATTCTTGAAGTATTTAAATAACGATTTACAATAGTTACAAAATATTACTGTATAATATACAAATAATAATTATGTACTGTATAATGAGAAATCTTCAAATATTCATCTTGCAATACAATAATGCAAAATATCTTCAAATACAATACAATGTTGATACAGTAAGACATAAATTGTTGACTCTCTTTAATGTTGACAATTTCCTCTAATATTTTAAGTGGTGCTGAAAGGTCTCGACAATTAGTCATTAACTGTGAATCAATATTTTTAAATGTGTAAATTTTGAAACCCTTGTGTAAGTCATGGAACTTGTCTTGTGTCATTGACATATTGCAGAGGAAAACTAGTACTGTATACAGGTGAGCCTGACAATATTATCTGTAATGATTTATAAACTTTAGTTAGCATAACCAGTACTGCAATTTTTTGGAGACATGACAGCTCCTCTTCTGTTCCTGTCCCGCATACCACCTTCATTGTCATCTCTTCAAAGATGGCATCATGTAGGGCTGGTCTACTGTAAAGAACAATGTGTTAATACTATGGTAGTTCAGTATTGTCCGGTATTGAAGTGTTGGCAATTAGGCCTATGTTGAAATCAAAGAGCCTACCTGTAATTTTGCCTGAAATGATTTGCGTAATAGTGGCTTCATAGATTGTGTAACTTCTTTTCCTACAACTTGTACACAACTCCTGTGTTCTTTGTGCACTTATTCTTTTGAATAAACATTGTATTGTATTGAGTAATACTTTTTCATATTAGGCCTAGTAAGACAATTATAGATTATAAGCTAGATTCATAAAATTAAAATATGATTGTAATGCAGATTTTAAGGATAATTTTTTGCATGACCAAGTTTTTAAAATAAATAAAACCTATGATTAACCAAATGTAAATAAGTTGATGCTTATTTACATTTGGGTGATATGTCGGCAGTACAGGTGGGTTCGTTCTTTATTAACAATCAGGAATCCCAGGTTCAAATCCCAGCAAGACAAAAATGGTAAGGCATGTTTTCTTTCATCTAATGATTCCATTCACTTGGCAGTAAATAGGTACCCAGGAGTTAGTCAATTGTTGTAAAGTTACATCAATTAGTACCTACTGATACCTGAGAACCTACTTGCTGCTAGGTGAACAGAGGCATTAGGTGAAAGGAAATGTGCCTAACCATTTCTGTCCCACCCGAGATTCAAACCCGACTACAGTCAGTACAGTCAGGTAGTACCTGACTGTACTACCAGGACCTTTTCGATAGACAGGCTGCCTGTTCTCAAGAAAATTAATTATTATTATGGCATTTTTTATATCTGAATCATTAGGAAAGTAACATTTGGATTTTATTCTTGAGCAATATCTAAAGTGGAATGATGTCTATAGCATTATTTGGGTCAAGATAAACTACTGTATATACTGTAATTTATAATTACAGGATAGCTAACAAAATTATTTGTATAGCTTAAAATGCAATTAAATTTGTGAAGATGTATATTCTGTGGGTCATCAAATTGCATTTCTCAAGGTTGCTATAATTCTAGATGCATCCAATATTCTAGATGACCCGATAACCAACTGAAGGAAGCTGCTTCTGTTTAAAGCCTCAGAGACTTTATTTCAGTATGTAATGTTTTCATGAAATGTTTGATGCCCTTCTTTCCTGGTATGATGTACACTCAGCATCCAGCTTGAAGCAAGTTGAACTTTATGAGGAGCTCTGAAGAATTAAGTGGGAACCTACAAAATACTAGAAGTAAGCAGAGTTTTAATATTAATCATATAAAAGTAAAGCAGCAGTCTCCGTGGTATAGTGGCTAAGACACTCGCCTGGCGTTTCGCGAGCGCTTTGTCTTTGGTTCGTATCCTGGCCGGGGAGGATTTACTGGGTGTCACTCCTTAATTAACTGTAGCCTTTATTTACCCAACAGTAAAGTGGGTATCTGGTTGTTAAACAATTTGGGGGTCGTATTCCGGGGAACATTAGTTTTAAGGACTTGCCCGAAATGCTACGCATGCTAGTGGCTGTACAAGAATGTAACAACTCTTGTATATATAACAAAAATAAAAAAATAAAGGAAAAGCGGAGCATTTGTATTCTTCTTATAATAAAATAGAAAAATATGACCTGATAATTAAAATAGAATTTTATATAAACTTTTCTGTGTATTCATTAGTATGAGATTAGCAGACAAGTTAAAAAAAAAAAAGTTAGAATCACAGTACTGTACAGTATAATAAGTTTACAGTTGTTAAAACAGAGTTGATGCATTACCTCGGAAATTACTGTACTGTACAGTATATGATTTTGTACTTTAGTTAATCATGTTTTATTTATTTTAAAAACTTGGTTATGCAAAAAATTCTCATTAAAATCTGCATTATAATCATAATATTTTTTAAATATTAATGGATGGTCATAATTTGCATGTAGGATAATATCTACTGTTACCGAACTCTTAGTTAGCAAAGTTTGTGGTGGACCAAAGAAAATGTATTTAACTTTTTTTGGGAAATATATTGTATACTATATATAGGAAGAGAAGAAATTGTTCTATAAAATTATACCAAAGTAGAAACTACTGTACATGCATTACTGGTGGATATATCATTTAAAAAATAGGGCTGTCAGGAATTACTTCCATTTGTGGACAGCCTGGTGTCACTATCCAAACACTGAGACACATTATTTGTAAGGAACTTTTGCCTGTAGTATAACAGTGCATTTTAATATACTGCATATATATAATATATATACTGTATACCTGTATATATATAATACCTGTATACAGTATATATTATATATATATATATATATATATATATACAATCAGATATGTAACTGTATAACCTTGCTTAATAAGTGTACACCATAAAAAGGGGGGTGGTAGGAGAAGCGAACACCCTCATGTATTCAGAGTTAAATGGCAAGTTTTTCCCTGAATGCTCTGTGTTCCCTTCTCTGAGGCTGTGGGTCCCTATAATTGCACCAGAGGTGGTACCCCCCTATATATATATATATATATATATATATATATATATAATATACACACAGACTTACCAGCTGACAAAATACACATTTCTGACATTCCACATGCTTATAAAACTAGTTATTCAAAGACACTTCATTATTTCATAGTGGTGAAAACTATTTAGTACTGCAACTTGCAGGGGTAGCTCTATCCTGTTTCTCCATGCCTCCAAAGCTTTCAACAAATCTGAATACACCAAATTTTGTAGAGAACTGCTTAGCTGAAAAGTATGCCCTGTAATCACTCGATATCTATTTCTTATCAGGTATGCAAATTAGTTGCAAAATGGAGTAATGTTCTCTGTGAAAATTTCTAACTAAAATTGAGGAGATACAAGGTACTGTTTTCAGTCCACTGTCAATCTTGATCCATTGTTGAAAGAGAAAGAGAGCCAGTAGAGCTGACTGTTACATAGGAAGTACTAAGGCCAATGTTATGTTTTTATGTGATGATCTAGTTCTGTTGGCACTGACGATGTTATGGAGACATCGGTTGTAATATAAGAAATATATTGCTGAATACACCATGTTCAATCCTGCCAAATATGCTGTACGGTAGTTGCTCTAAACTCATTTTATCCAGACCATAAAATAAAATTACTGTATTTGGAAGAGAAATTCCGGTAAAGTTTTCTGAAAAGCATCTAGAGTATAATGTATCCTCAATGGGCTTATTTTTCTAATTCTATTTGAGATCTGGAAGTCGGAACAAATGTTATGAGGAAATTTAGTCATGGTGATACTGTACCTGGTTGAAAGTCAAGTTATTTAACAGTTAATGTCTCGGCTTGCCATAGGCATAGCTTGCATTTTCGTAGAACCTATGAGACGCTGACCTTTTTAAGCTAAATTGTGAATGGAGGAAACTTTCTAGATGTATTTTGGGAGTCCAGCCTTGCATTGCTGCAGTCTCCTACCTGGCCTGACGTCCACACCTACACTTGAAATAATTCACAAATGAATGATATAATTTTGTCTGAAGGGAATTACCCATCTAGTAAACAATATTAATTGTCAGGAAATCTAATTTAGGAATGAATTACTGTGTGTATATAATTGTGTAGCAGGTCAACAGGAAAGAATAAAAAGAGTCGGCAGATATAACCCCATCTGTATACTGTATTTGGAATTAAGAAAATATCACAGATTGTTTATTGACAAGCATTTTGTATCCCATTGAAATCAGATCTTTGTTACATGAGCTGTTTATTCAGTGATTTTAATCCAGGCTAGCCACTGAATTATGTTGATATAAATGTACATTTCCTTAACTTCATGGTACTAGTATAACTAGTTTATATGCTATTGGAGTATATTGGAAGAGTTTCTGGCATTTGTATTTTTTTTTTTTGAGATTTGAGATTTTTTTTGAATTTTATTCTATACACAGATGGAGACATTTAATTAATTTATTATGCACCCCCATATCCATCCTGTGAGTGGCAGTGAACCCCATATTATCCTGTGATTAGTATTGGATAAGGTTACAGAGGAATATAATTGGCTTAAGAACTAGACCCCAAATTTCGTGTCGCTAAGCCTGTTACGATATTGCTGAACTAATTGCTAAGGTTAACATGTATATCTAGTCTTTTTACAGTATCAAATTATAGTAGTGACACCGAGAGGCTCCAAAGTAACGAACAGGAATTTTAGGTAGTACTGTGGCTAGATTACATTGTGATGTAATACTCAAGATATGTGAGGCTGCCAAGATGACTATAGATGATGACAAAGATGACTGTATCTAGGTTCCGTCAGGCATTTTTTTTATAAATATACTGTATATACAAGAAGGTACATTGGGTTTGTGACGGTACATAACATTGATGTTTTTACATTCTTGCAAAGCCACTAACACGCATAGCGTTTCGGGCTGGTCCCTAATCTAACAGATAATTATAAGTAGGTAATTTGTAGCAGAATTTGAAGAAAATTAATAGGTACATTGCAGCAAAATTTGCTATCTTAGAATATAGCTTATATTGGACAATTTTTAATTAGTTAGCGAGTGAGTTTCATAGACTAGATCCCCTTATTTGCATAGTGTGTTTGAAACAGATTTAGTTTGACATCTGGGGATATCAAGGAGATATTTATTTATGGTGTGGTAATTATGGGTTCTGTTACATCTGTCAAGGAAGAGTTTCAGATCAGGATTTGCATTTAGGAACAAGGTTTTGTATATGTAAATAGCACTAGAGTGAGTGCTATTGCTAGTATGAAGTGAGTGTGTTTAACATGTTTAGGGATTTAAACAGCGGCTGTGTATTGTCTGAAAACAGTTTGTTATTGTTCTGATAGCAGATTTTTGCTGTGCGATGATGGGCTTGAGGTAATTTGCAGTAGTTGAACCCCATGCACAGATATTGATTGATAAGATATGGATAAAATAGATTTTAGAGAGTACTGTATATAGTACTGGCCATTTTTGAGACTTTTTGGTTGTGTGTTGTATGTGGGTGCTGAAGTTGTCTCTTGTCATGTGTACGCCAAAGAACTTTCCATCAATTTATTGCTGATGTTAACATTGTCTACCTGAAGTTGAATATCGTTTGATGAAGTTGATTTGTTCCTACAGTCTGTTGGACTGCTGGAAAATCTGAGACATAAGTTCTGTTGATGACGGTCTGATCCTGCAAGGAGCTCAGGATGTTGTTCTTACATACAGCACTCATGCTCGACTGCATGATGTACATGGTGGTATTGAGGCGACAGTGTGTATACGTCCAGTTCTGGAGCGCTTGTCAAGCCGTATTACCATTGCAGATAAAGGAACCCAGGCTATCATGTCCCACCCACCTCCCTCTCCTTGTTTTGGACGATTCCATCAGATTTTTCGTTCGCAGGCTCAGACTATCGCCCGTGTAATGACCATAACTTAGAATAGCTTCACATTGGTATGTATAGTACCAACACTACATCATGGCGTAGGCATATTTGTATTTATTTACAGAGTTTTTACATTCTTGTACAGTCACTAGCACCATAGCGTTTGGGCAAGCCTTAATCCTAATTTTTTTCTTGGAATACGACACGCCAAATCATTTAATAACCAGGTACCCATTACTGTGGGTGAACAGAACTTAAGGATTGGTGCCTAGTCAATCCTTCCTGGCCAGGATACGAAATTACATTACTCAAAAGCTTTTGGTTAAATTTATCTAAATTTATCTGAGGGGCCACCATCTCTAGTGGCCGCGACGACGACAGGAAGCCGGCGGCTTGTCAAAGGGTAAGGGAGCCGGTCGGCCGAGCGGACAGCACGCTGGACAATTGATCCTGTGGTCCTGGGTTCGAGCCCAGGTGCTGGCGAGAAACAATGGGCAGAGTTTCTTTCACCCTATGCCCCTGTTACCTAGCAGTAAAATAGGTACCTGGGTGTTAGTCAGCTGTCACGGGCTGCTTCCTGGGGGTGGAGGCCTGGTCGAGGACCGGGCCTGGTTACCTGGTTGATGCCTGCTTGATGGGGTTCTGGGAGTTCTACTCCCCAAGCCCGGCCCGAGGCCAGGCTTGACTTGTGAGAGTTTGGTCCACCAGGCTGTTGCTTGGAGCGGCCCGCAGGCTCACATACCCACCACAGCCCGGTTGGTCCGGCACTCCTTGAAGGAAACAATCTAGTTTCCTCTTGAAGATGTCCACGGTTGTTCCTGTAATATTTCTGATGCTCGCTGGTAGGACGTTGAACAACCGCGGGCCTCTGATGTTTATACAGTGTTCTCTGATTGTGCCCATGGCACCTCTGCTCTTCACTGGTTCTATTCTGCATTTTCTTCCATGTCGTTCACTCCAGTACATTGTTATTTTACTGTGCAGATTTGGACCTGTCCCTCCAGTATTTCCATGTGTATATTATTTCGTATATCTCTCATCTCCTTTCTAGTGAGTACATTTGGAGAGCTTGAGTCGATCCCAATAATTTAGGTGCTTTATCTCGAATATGCGTGCCGTATATGTTCTCTGTATTCCCTCAATTTCAGCAATCTCTCATGCACTGAAGGGGGAAGTGAGTACTGAGCAGTACTCAAGACGGGACAACACGAGTGATTTGAAGAGTACAACCATTGTGATGATATCTCTGGACTTGAAGGTTCTCGTAATCCATCCTATCATTTTTCTGGCTGACGCAATACTTGCTTGGTTATGCTCACTAAACGTTAGGTCGTCGGACATCATTATTCCCAAATCCTTGACATGCTGTTTTCCTACTATGGGCAGATTCGATTGTGTTTTGTACCCTGTATTATGTTTAAGATCCTCATATTTGCCGTATCTGAGTACCTG
>WNGS01000009.1:1513269-1533452 GCA_020271785.1 Procambarus virginalis
GGCCCCGGCTGGCAGACTACCACCCAGTGTTGCCACGGGTGGCGGCCCCGGCTGGAGATACCACCCAGTGTTGCCACGGGTGGCGGCCCCGGCTGGCAGACTACCACCCAGTGTTGCCACGGGTGGCGGCCCTGGCTGGCAGACTACCACCCAGTGTTGCCACGGGTGGCGGCCCCGGCTGGCAGACTACCACCCAGTGTTTGCCACGGGTGGCGGCCCCTGGCAGACTACCACCCAGTGTTGCCACTTGTGGCGGCCCCGGCTGGCAGACTACCACCCAGTGTTGCCACGGGCGGCGGCCCCGGCTGGCAGACTACCACCCAGTGTTGCCACGGGGGCGGCCCCTGGCAGACTACCACCCAGTGTTGCCACGGGTGGCGCCCGGCTGGCAGACTACCACCCAGTGGTGCCAAGGGTGGCGGCCCCTGGCAGACTACCACCCAGTGTTGCCACGGGTAGCGGCCCCGGCTGGCAGACTACCACCCAGTGTTGCCACGGGTGGCGGCCCCAGCTGGCAGACTACCACCCAGTGTTTGCCACGGGTGGCGGCCCCGGCTGGCAGACTACCACCCAGTGTTGCCACGGGTGGCGGCCCCCGGCTGGCAGACTACCACCAGTGTTGCCACGGGTGGCGGCCCCGGCTGGCAGACTACCACCCAGTGTGCCACGGGTGGCGGTCCCGGCTGGCAGACTACCACCCAGTGTTGCACGGGTGGCGGCCCCGGCTGGCAGACTACCACCCAGTGTTGCCACGGGTGGCGGCCCCGGCTGGCAGACTACCACCAGTGTTGCCACGGGTGGCGGTCCCGGCTGGCAGACTACCACCCAGTGTTGCCACGGGTGGCGGCCCCGGCTGGCAGACTACCACCCAGTGTTGCCAGGGTGGCGGCCCCGGCTGGCAGACTACCACCCAGTGTTGCCACGGGTGGCGGCCCCGGCTGGCAGACTACCACCCAGTGTTGCCACGGGTGGCGGCCCCTGGCTGGCAGACTACCACCCAGTGTTGCCACGGGTGGCGGCCCTGGCTGGCAGACTACCACCCAGTGTTGCCACGGGTGGCGGCCCCGGCTGGCAGACTACCACCCAGTGTTGCCACGGGTGGCGGCCCCTGGCAGACTACCACCAGTGTTGCCACTTGTGGCGGCCCCGGCTGGCAGACTACCACCCAGTGTTGCCACGGGCGGCGGCCCCGGCTGGCAGACTACCACCCAGTGTTGCCACGGGTGGCGGCCCCTGGCAGACTACCACCCAGTGTTGCCACGGGTGGCGCCCCGGCTGGCAGACTACCACCCAGTGTTGCCACGGGTGGCGGCCCCTGGCAGACTACCACCCAGTGTTGCCACGGGTAGCGGCCCCGGCTGGCAGACTACCACCCAGTGTTGCCACGGGTGGCGGCCCCAGCTGGCAGACTACCACCCAGTGTTGCCACGGGTGGCGGCCCCGGCTGGCAGACTACCACCCAGTGTTGCCACGGGTGGCGGCCCCGGCTGGCAGACTACCACCCAGTGTTGCCACGGTGGCGGCCCCGGCTGGCAGACTACCCACCCAGTGTTGCCACGGGTGGCGGTCCCGGCTGGCAGACTACCACCCAGTGTTGCCACGGGTGGCGGCCCCGGCTGGCAGACTACCACCCAGTGTTGCCACGGGTGGCGGCCCCGGCTGGCAGACTACCACCCAGTGTTGCCACGGGTGGCGGTCCCGGCTGGCAGACTACCACCCAGTGTTGCCACGGGTGGCGGCCCCGGCTGGCAGACTACCACCCAGTGTTGCCACGGGTGGCGGCCCCGGCTGGCAGACTACCACCCAGTGTTGCCACGGGTGGCGGCCCCGGCTGGCAGACTACCACCCAGTGTTGCCACGGGTGGCGGCCCTGGCTGGCAGACTACCACCCAGTGTTGCCACGGGTGGCGGCCCCGGCTGGCAGACTACCACCAGTGTTGCCACGGGGGCGGCCCCGGCTGGCAGACTACCACCCAGTGTTGCCACGGGTGGCGGCCCCGGCTGGCAGATACCACCCAGTGTTGCCACGGGTGGCATACATAATCTGTGTATCTATGTATTTACGTATATAGGTTAGCTTAGCATTTTTAAAGCACCGACTCACCTTCAGTGTTGATTGTTCAATAAACCCTTAAAATATATGTTTAACACACCTCTAACCCTGTCCATGGAGGACAGAAGAAAATGTATATATGCTGGTAGCATTGTAAATGTCTGGCCACGTCTGTGGTAGAAAAAAAAAAAACTGCATGGCAGGCTCACACCCACCGTTGCCACCGTTGGCAGACTCACAATCAGCGTTGCCACTATGGCAGGCTCACAACCAGCGTTGCCACCCGCAAGCGGGCTCATTCCCAGCGTTGCCACCGCTGGCGGGCTCACACCCAGCGTTGCCACTGTTGGCTAGCTCACAACCAGTGTTACCACTGCTGAACGTAGCGGTCTAATGGCCTAAAAGTCTCGAATTCAACAAAAATAACCCAATATTTTGTTTACGGACTGATACGGTTTTAGGGTAATGTATTTTATACAGAGTATACTAAATGATTTAATTGTTTTATTAATATTATCACTCCACGGATTTAAAAAAATGCGGTAATAGAATAACTTACCAGTATTTATCGTTGACTAATTTACCTGAGGGCAACTAACATTAGTGGCTCAATTAGAACAGGAAGCCAGTGGCTTCTCGAAGGTTGAGAGTTATCAACAGGTATTGTAGTATTATTTGAGGATTATTTCAAGGTATAATTATTTCAAGCTTAGCTAAATGAATTGTGCCTCTGTAACCCATTATATGTGCCTCTAACCCTTTCCACTACCGCCCACAAGATGGGTATGGGGTGCATAATAAATGAACAAAACTAGAAACACAGCGTTGCCACTGCAGAACGTAGCCGTCTGATGGCCTAAAAGTCGCGATTTCGTAACAAAAGTAGCCCAATATTTTGTTTACCGACTGACACGGTTTTCAGAGTAATATGTAGTTTAACACATAGAGTATACTACATGATTTAAATGTTATATTATTATTATCACTCCATGGATTTTAAAAAATGTGATAATAGAATAACTTACCAATATTTGCTGTTTTTTTTTTTTTTTTTTTTTTTGAGATATATACAAGAGTTGTTACATTGTTGTACAGCCACTAGTACGCGTAGCGTTTCGGGCAGGTCCCTGGAATACGATCCCCGCCGCGAAGAATCGTTTTTTCATCCAAGTACACATTTTACTGTTGCGTTAAACAGAGGCTACAGTTAAGGAATTGCGCCCAGTAAATCCTCCTCGGCTTATATTATAAAAAAAAAAAAAAAATTATTTTATATTTTTATTTATTTATATATACACGAGTTCTTATATTCTTGTACATCCACTTGCACGCATAGCGTTTCGGGCAAGTTCTTAATCCTAATTTTCACACACACACATCCCTAGGAAGCAGCCCGTAGCAGCTGTCTAACTCCCAGTTATCTATTTACTACTAGGTCAACAGGAGCATCAGGGTGAAAGAAACTGACCATTTGTTTCCGCCTCTGCCGGGGATCGAACCCCGAGCGCTGTCCACTCAGCTGTCAGGCTCCCATAATAATTTGCCTGAATTTACCTGAGGGCAACTAACACTAGTGGCTACTAGTGGCTTGTTGAAGGTCCCCCCATTTGCCTTGATAATCTTTTCCAGTTGGACTTTAAAATTTAACTTATTAATTAATAGCAACCACATGGACCATAGGAAATTGAAGCTGATCCTACAATAGATCCTGCGATTCGTTTCGCGAGTGCTTTGTCCTGGGTTCATATCCTGGCCGGGGAGGATTTACTGAGTGCAAATCCTTAACTGTAGCCTCTGTTTAACTCAACAGTAAAATGGGTACTTTGCTGTTAAAGGATTCTTCGCGGGGATCGTATTTCAGGGAACATAGGATTAAGGACTTGCCCGAAACGCTACGCGTACTAGTGGCTGTACAAGAATGTAAGAACTCTTGTATATATAAATATATATAGATATATCATTTTTTTATAGGGAAGGGAGTACCACCTCTGGCTGAAAGAAGGGGACCCTTAGCCTCGTAGAAAACCACACATAACGCATTAGAGGGAATGTTTAGAACCCCTACAATACAGTTTCTGTGTGCTTTTCTCCTACCACCCCCCCTCCCTTTTGTGTTTTTTTGTGCTTTATTATGTATGTAATGGTTACAAGAGATATACATTGGTTGATATAAAGAGTGCTTAAAGGTTATGGATCTCTTGAAGCTCCTCGGCTTCCGGACAGGAAAATATATAAATATATAAATATATATATAAATATATATAAATATATATAAGTATATATAAGCATATATAAATATATAAATAAATAAAATAAATAAATAAACGAGAGCATCGCTCTAACAGAATTTTAGCATTTAATCTGCCCGAAACGCTGCGCGTACTAGTGGCTTTACAAGAGTGTAAGTACTGTACTATGCTATGTATTCTCACAAACCCAGTGTACCTTCTTGTATATAAATAAATAAATAAATAAAAATAAAATTACGACTTCGGCGGGTAGACGGTTCCATGGGTTTATAATCTCTGGGTGAAAAAGCATCTCCTGTTCTCAGTCCTACATTGTGGCTTGTTGAACTTCTAACCCTTGCTCCTTGTTTGTTATACATTTGACCTTTTGAAGAAATTGTCCAGATCAACATCCTCCAAATTGTTCAACATTATAAAAGTTTCAATGAGATCCATCCTGTCATACCTGGTTTGTGGTGTTCTTAGCCCTGTGGCCCTCAACCGTTCCTGATAGGAGAGTTGACTCAGTTCTGGAATAACTTTTGTCGTCATGTGTTGACTTTCTCCAGAGCAGCTATGTCCTTCTGAAGATGTTGTCTCCATGCTTGGATACAGTTAGACAGATGGGGGCGCACCAGAGACTTATACAACTGTATAACCACCTTATTTTCTTTAAAGTCAAATGTACGTCAAAGGTAAGTCAAAGACTCGAATGGTGAGCCCTGTACGACAGTACCAAACGCCTTCCATTATTATATAGTATCTGCGCAACTGAGGCTAGGAACTCCGTTTTCTTTTATAAAGGGCGTCTATAAAGTACGCCCTTTACCCCCACACCACCACGAAGAGCGGTTTCCAAGTGCTGCCACCAGCTCCACTCACTGTTCAGAGCCATCTGGAGGTGATGATCGCTCCAGCAGGCTACCAAACTTACCACCTGTTAATTACGAAGTGCTCAAGAGGACCGGTGCCAGACCGAAGACTCCTGCCATCGCCCTAGCTCCACAAGCACCAGGTGTTGTATATTCTGCCAGCGGTGGACCTGCCCCTGATGTAGAGATGCTACTCCCCAGTTCTGGGATAATGTCACCTACTGTGAGGGGACCACCCACAGCTGGACCCCACAGTCAACTAGAAGTGGGGGGATAAGGATCAGGTTCAAAATGAGACAGATCGCAACTTCAGCCTGATGACCGGGCCGCGGGGACGCTAAGCCCCGGAAGCACCTCAAGGTAACCTCCCTATCACCTCGCCCTTGGGTCGCTCCACTGTTCAAGCAGCGGCTGCCCTTTATGAACTGTTGCAGGAATACCAGCAGCAGTCACACCAGGAGACGGAGCGGCTGCAAGAGCAGCTCCAACATGAGAAAAAATCCACCAGCGACATTGCAATGATGCTCACGTGTATGAGGGAAGTTGTAAGCAGTGACGGCCAAACTCCCCCTTCCACCCCTGAACCCTCCAAACATGTGTTCCCTTGTCAATCAGGGGTAACTTCTAGTGACCTTGAAGCCTTGTGTAGTGGAGCCCTTCCACGCAGGTTAACTACCAAGCCTGTGAAAAGCTATATTGAAAAGCTATAGATGAAAAAGACAGACAACGTGAACTAGACAATTGGAGACAAATGAGTGACATTGGTAATATTACTAAGAAATGTTCCTGGACTTATACCGTAATGAAATAGATAATATATATATTAAGTGAACTAATAACATCTGAATAATGCTTCCTTTAAATGCATAAATAACTAAGTTAACCATCCTTACCTGGAACATTACACCAATCAAAAAAAGGTTCTGTGATTTACATCACAAAGTAACAACTGAACACATCGATATTGTATGTCTCCAGGAGTGCAGAGTTCCCGCAAGATCCTCACTCCCGAAATTGCCCTCATTTGTTTCTTACAACCTCAGATCCAATAACTCTTGCATTCTATACATCAAACAATCCCTACCACATCAACTTCTGCCAGTAAAGCAAACTGTGGGTCAACAATATCATGGAGTGAGGATCAATGTGAGCAACTCTGTCCTCAATGTATTTAATCTATATGCTCCAGCAGGAAAGTTAAATTATATTGATTTTCCGGCCTGCGCTCAAGCAGAGCCAACTATCATTCTTGGTGACTACAATGCTAGACACAAGGACATTGGTGGCTCTCGCTTCAGTAACGGTAACGGGAATCAACTGCTGTCGCTGCTAAATAGTCACCAAGATGTGTAGATTGTGGGTGACCTTAGACCCACGCATATTTGTGCAGGCATTCTAGACCTCTGTTGGTTTCAACGTCTCTCACGTCTGGTGCACATCATCAATTGTAGCAGATTTGTTGTCAGATCATCACCCTTGATTGACTATTCTATGTATCGGAAATACCATCCTGCCCGGTGGGACTTTTAAACGCAAACGGCTCAGTGTTCCTCCTGCTCGACGTGAAGACTTTGTTGCTCATGTGTCAGAGTGGTACAATACTTATGATCCCTCCACAGTCCAGACATTTAACGACGGTCTAGTACAGAGCATTCAGATGTTTGCTGACCCTTTAGGTCGGCCCCTGCACCATCCAATAGTCGGAACGGTATGAAAAGTAATAAACACCATGCCTATTACAATGACCCCAAACTGCGTACATTGAAACGCACTGCCAAACGAGTTGGACTTGCATACAGGGAAACACGTACGCCGGCAATGCTCAAGCTCTTTCAGAAAGCCCTAGCCAAGGCGAGGGAGCGCATGACAGAGCTCAGGCAAGATAACTGGGAAACTTTTGTTAACAGTCTCAACTCTCACACCCCCCTCAGCCAGGCATGGAAGGATATTAAAGAAATAAAGGCGATAAGATCGGCCAAGTAGCACACCCTCACCCTCTACACAGAGCAAACGAGGTAGTCGATGCTTGGGCAACCACCTCTAGCTTCAATAATCTTCCCCCAGACATACAGTTCAGATTATATGCTGGTTACGGAGATCGAGAAAGACTCGTTGACTTCATGCTCCACAAGGAAGATGAATGCAACGTGCCATTTACTGAGTTTGAATTACTCGCGGCCCTAAACAAAGGTAAAGCCACATCCCCCGGTGAGGATGGTATCACTTATGACATATTGCGTCTGCTCCCTTTAGTACCAGGGAATCCCCTGCTTGAGCTGTATAATATGAGCTATGTTACTGGGGAACTTCCTATCTCTTGGACCAACAGTATAATCATTCCAATTCCCAAGCCAAATCAAGAGAATGCTTTCCGCACAATTTCCCTTACTAGCTGCATTTGCAAAACATTCGAGAGAATGGTCCTAAACCGTCTCCTCAATAGAATAAGAACCATGCTATCCCCCAGATATATGGCTTCATGCATGGGAAGGAGTGTGCATCACTGCATCACCACCTTTCTTACCCTGCACATTGAAAAGTCATATACCACCTTCCTTTATCTTAAGTCTGCCTTTGATATTGCAAATCGACATGTTTTGCAAATCGAACTTGCAAGAATGAATATTGGTGGTCGGCTTCTTTGTTGGATCAGAGGTTACTTATCCAACAGGAAGTCATCTGCATTTTTCCAGGGGCATAGGAGTGTAACAAGAGACTTCAAACTCGTACCCTGCAGGGATTTGATTGATTGTTGCCGCCGAAGGCGGCTAGTTTATTGTGCACCCCATACTCATCCTGTGAGCGGTAGCGCAAAAGCATTACAGAGGGCACAAAAGGTCTTTATCAGACCTCATCTTAGATTATTACATTAACAATTACATCTATCATTCACACCTTATAGTTACAATGTCAGCTAGTTACAGAGTAAGTGCTATTACAAGAGCTACATATTTACAGTAAGTCATCATACATTAATGGTAGGTCTTATCGCTAATACATAATAGTTTGACCAATGGGGACATTACAGAGTCATAGGGGAGCTTCTGTTTATTATTAGTCCTCACAGTACACTACTTGTTTCTGAATCTCATATGTCGTTTATCTACTGGAAGCGAAATGTGGATACAGTGCAAGGATTTCAGGTAATTTTCCCATGGTAATAAGATAGGTCGCCATATCATACAGAGTGAGCTTAGATTTATCTCTAAATGGCTCAATTTTACTACAATCCAAGATATAGTGTTCGAGTGTGTGTCCCTGTCTTTGTCCACACACTTTACACTTTACTTCATCTAGATCCCTATACAAGCCGAACTGCCAGAGATACTTGTAGCCAAGTCTTATACGAGCTGTGACAACATCTGTTAGTCTACTGACTTTGTTACTTGCCCCATACACATGTTTTACTTCACACATTTCATTGTGATGAACAATGGACCTGCTAATTCCAGTTTGCACAGTTCTACTTTCTTCAAATTCATCCAGGAGTTCTCGTCTAATGACATTTTAAGGGACCTATTTGATAACTCAAGATTCCGTTCAATACTGTCTTTATTTACTGCAGCCTTAGCAAGGGCGTCAACTTTGTCATGTTCCTGCAGGCCAATGTGAGAAGGAATCCACAACATTTTTATATTTACCCTCTTGCTAAGTATTCTTATATATCTACGTCTAGCTTCCAAGACAAGCACGTTATTACTTGATTGCAAACTGTTTATTGCTCGTAGTGAGGAAAGGGAGTCAGAAATAATTAAGCTGTCTACTTCAGTGTTGTCAATAATTTCGAGTGCTACCAGTATCGCTACCAACTCGGCTTGCATAGTGGACGCCCAGTTACTAATTCGGATATTCCTTTCAATTGTGCTGCCATCGGGCTGATGAGCAATAACAGCACTTCCTGCCCTCCCTGTAGCTGTATTGAGTGATCCGTCAGTGTATATGGTCTGTGCAATGTTGTTTTCAGCTTGTATATTGTGAATGTGTTCTATGGTGCTTAATTTAGCAGCAAGCTGAGCATGAGGGTTGTTTGTGATTAGTTTCTTGGTGGGGTATGCAGGGGTCAGGATGTCAAAAGGTACTATCTGCCAGGGTGGAAGGAAGTGCTGTACTCTTTCATCTGTATATACATCGTGCAGTCCCATCATTTTAATATGAGTGGCTGTTCTTTGAATCCATTTAGACTCGCTAGTTCCATTTCGTATGTGTTCTAACAGAGCAACTGACACAATGTTGTTTTTGTTATCACGCAGAAGCTTTAGTCCCATCATAAGATTAATTTCAAATATTCTATCTCTAATGCTAAGTATATTTAATTCTTTCCGCATGTTGAGAACTTTGGTAGTTATAGGACAGCCAAGTATAATTCTGAGTGCTTCATTTTGCATTTTTTCAAGTCTATCAATACTTTTGCCATTTTGCAGGACCAAAGCTGGTGCATGATAGTCTATCAGAGACCTTATATACGCTAAATACATCATTCTTGCTATTCTAATATTAACACCATATTTCGGGCTGTACCCCACTACAGTTCTGAGAGCCTTGAGTCTGTCTCTACATTGTTGATGTAACTTATTGACTGCAGTTGAGGTACAAGGGACATAGACTCCAAGGTATTTGAAAGAAGAGACATAGTCTATTGGTATATTATCTATCTTGAGTTTTCGTGGTCCACTTTTGCGGTTGCCAATTTGTCTGTTAAATACCTTAGTTTTAGCAGCGTTGATTACAAGACCAAGGCTCTCACAAGCTGTATGTATACAATTTAAGACTGTTTGCATTTCGCGGTGGGTTTTAGTATGTACAAGGATGTCATCTGCATAGCTGATAGTGATGTTTGCCGGACTAGTTGGAATTGATTTTAGTAAAGCATTAATTAGAACATTAAACAAGGTAGGACTGAGTACTCCTCCTTGTGGGGTGCCTAGTTGCATTACTTTAGTTTCACTCTTGTAGCCTTGGAACAGTGCAGAGGACTTCCGGTTGGTAAGATAGCCTCGTATCCATTGTAATAAATGTCCCCTATATCCATTCTCGCTAATTCGTACATAATCACTTCCCTATTAGCAATATCAAAGGCATTTTTTAAATCAAGAAATGTTGTGTACTTGTGCCTTTTATCTCCATGAACAGTGAGAAAGGTTGTGATACAGTTGTGTACACTTTTACCATGTGTGAAACCATTGATATCAGGTGACATGTGCTCTTTAACTCTATACAATAATCTATTAAGCACCATTCTCTCAAAGGTTTTGCACATGCAACTGGTCAGTGAGATGGGACGGAAAGCATCAGGTTGGCCAGGCTTTGGTACAGGTACCGTAAGACTGGTGGTCCATGATACTGGCAACTGCCCAGTGACATAACTGGCATTAAACAATTCTAATAATGGGTTACCGGGTACACGATGTAGGAGTCTTAGAATATCATAGGTGATACCGTCCTCACCAGGAGCAGTGCTACTGCCCCTGGAGAGGGCTGCATCCAATTCATAATCTGTATATGGAACATCACATTCATCATGTTGCTTGCTCAACATGAAATTTATGAGAGAATTTCTGTCTGTGGACCTCTCCTGCAATTTCTCCCTAGTGCTAGCTGGTAACATTCCAAGGCTGGAAACCTGAGCCCATTTTGCAATTAACTGATTAGCTTTCTGTTGCGGGTTTGGGTGTGAAACTTGTCTGCTATTTTTACCAATAATTTTGTTTATGCCTTTCCAGGCTTTGCCCAGGGAGTATGCAGGTTAAGTCCACTAACAAAACCCTCCCATTCATTTTGTCTCAGTTCAGTCATTCTCTCCCTCGCCGCTGCAAGCGCGGCCTGAAACAGTTTTAACATTTGAGGAGTTCTAAGGCTCTTATATGCTTTACCTGTCTGTCTAGCAATTGATTTAAGCTCTTTCAGTTTAGCATCATCATAGTACTGGTTGTGTCTGACCTGTTTCCCAGTACGTCTTTTTGTTTGGTGTGACTCACTATTTTTGATGGCCTCATAGGTTTTATTTACGAGGTCATCATAAAACTGTTGTACATTCTCAGGCTCATAATTGTTATACCAATGTTCTATGCTGTCTATAAAGAATTTTCTTGCTCTTTCCTTACTGTTAGCCTGCGTCTACTCAGCTTAGTGCCAGGTAGGTCAACATTAGCCACGTGTATGTTAGCTGTTATGGCTAAATGGTCAGACATTAAGTCATCCATAATATCAGTCTCATGAGTTGTGTATGACAGGTTAAAGCCAATGCACCTATCTAGAATACCTCCATATATTTGCGTTGGTTGATTCTTACTGATAATTTGAATATCACCAGGGAGGTGTCCTCAGTCCTACCTTATTTAATATCTTATAAACAAGCTGTTAAATCTGTACCGAGCAAACCCAACGTCCACGTCATTAGCTATGCTGATGATATAATGATACACATCACTGGGTATGCTAACACGCAGAACACTCTTAACTCTGTATTAGACTCATGTCAGGACCTAGGTTTAGTCATCTCAGCAGAAAAACAAGATACTAAATCGGCGCCCACCCAGGCAGGGAGGAGCTGTTCGCAAGATGCAACTGCCTTGAGGGCCACTGTATAGTCCTGTTATATTCAAACTCTGTCGTCAGTATAAAGAGAGGCTCCGAGCTCTCAAGGCTGTTGCAGGTTATCACTCAGGCTATGGTGCCAATGTCAAAATTGTCAAAATTATGTACCTTGCATACATTAGATCTTTAGTGGATTATGCTGCACCTCTGCTTGCTTTGATGCCTGAAAAGAAGCTTGGAGGCTTGAAAAATTGCAGAACGAAGCCTTGAGGATAATCCTTGGGTGCCCTCGTACCACAAAGATACTTAATATGAGAAAGTGCTTAATATTCCGAGCGTTGTTGATCGTGTNGCTACGTCTTTCATTTTGGTAGCAATGTTTCACAATAAATTCCTAGAAAAACATATGTAAAAAAAGATCACCAAAGGTATAGGTATACCAGCACGAAATAAAGAAGTATGTAGATCACTCGCCGTGAGCGCCAAACAGCAACACAATGTTTCTACTCTTGGGATTGTTGTCAACTCCACACTTGTCCTACAGCGTTAATTTTGGTATCACTGCACTCGCAATGAAATTCCCAACGTAGAGATATGACTATGAAAAGCATGGTCGCGGCCCACCCGCAAGAGTGTGGGAAGTGGGCAAAGCGTTACCCGGTATCTTGGACGCGACGACACATGCGCGATACAGCGCTTTGAAAGTTTATACTGGGTACTTATTTCACTGTCCTGACATTATTTTTCAATGTACATCTTTCATTTTTGTGGCAATGTGTTCGCAATAAAATTCTCTATGAGAACCTATGTAAAAAAGATCAACAAAGCGTAAGTTAGATTAGCGCCATATATAAAACTACGCTGGTACATATCCGTGAGCGTCAAACACCAACGAAATGTTTTTACTGCTGTTATGTTTGTCAAGTCTATATTTGTTGCACACAGTTATTTTTGGTTGTACATTGATCTGAATAAAATGGCGTGCAGTTTGAAACAAACCCCAAGTAAATTGGATTTAAATTGGATTTTATACAATTATTTTTTAATCAGACATAAATTTATGTCTTTTGTGCGGAAGCGAGTAACCGAAACCGGACACAAAGTTATGAATGATCTCTTGTTTTTCCCTCTATTGTCATCCTCACAACCATTTTCTTAGGTTTAACTTTACCACTGAATTTCTTAAAACCCATGGGGTGATATATATATAAAAACTTATTCTCAGAAACTAAAAATGCAAAAAACGATGAAATTCTTCACAAAGAATTCTAGCGCAGTCATCACTAGGCAAGAGACACTGGTAAACTGAAGCACCACTCTCTCAGTTGGCCCATATGTGTACCAATAAACTCGTGCACCGAGGCAAACCTCGAGTACCGAGTTGAATTTTTCAAAGAAATTGAGCTCGAGAACAGAAAAATTTGAAAACGGGCATTCGAAAACCGAGGTTCCACTGTATAAAATGGCACTAAACTTGGCTACCCAGAAAATCAGATCAGCCAAAAGAAACTATGAAAGAAAACTTGCTCAAAACAAAGAAAGATTGTAAATCGTTCTATGGAGGCCCCCTGACAGCTGAGTGGACAGCGCTCGGGATTTGCAGTCCTGAGGTTCCGGGTTCGATCCCAGGCAGAAGCGGAAACAAATGGGCAGATTTTCATTCACCCTGATGCGCCTGTTCACATAGCAGTAAGTAGGTACCTGGGAGTTAGACAGCTGCTATGGGCTGCTTCCTGGGGGTGTGTAACAAAAAAAGGAGACCTGGTTGAGGACTGGGCTGTGGGGATGCTAAGCCCTGAAATCATTTCAAGATAACCTCAAGACAGATGCCTAAATAAGAAGTAAAACCAAAAGAAAGAACTTTGTAGGGTCCTTAATAGACGAGACTACCCGAGTTATAATGGACGACAAAAGGGTAGCTAACGCTCTAAATATTTTACATCAGTGTCTACACTAGAAAGGTTAAATTACATCCCATCACCCACACAAATGTATGTAGGCGGTGAGAATTAATTTAGAGGTACTGTATACCCATAACATGCTACATAATCAGGAAGAACATTGACAAACTAAGAGACTCAAAAGCCCTAGGTGTGGATGGAATCCACTCCAGAGTTATAAAGGAACTGGCAGAAGAACTATGCCTATCGCTGAAATTACTTTTCACAAAATCTCTGGACCAAGAGATAGTCTCCCTCTTGAACAGACTATGAAATGTCACCCATATTTTAAAAAAAAAGGCAGAAAGAGCTCAACAGAAAACTACTGGCCAATCAGCTTGACATCACACATCTACAAGCTCATGGTGAGAATTCTCAGGGTGAGAATCATTCACCGTCTTTCAGTGAAAAATCTTGTATAACCAACACAACATGGGTTTGTTAAAAATAGATCCTGCCTTACGAACCTGCTCACGTTTTTGGAAATGGTTACCAGCTTGCTAAAGCCTTTGATAAGGTACCACATGAAAGATTGGCAAGGAAGGTTAGGGAACTATCAGGAGATCACAGGCACATGTAATAAATGGTAAAATACTACAATGGATTTATTTATTTATTTATTTATTTATATACAAGAAGGTCCATTGGGATTGTGAGGATACATGGTATAGTAATTACAAATGGTTGGATAAAACAATGGTTGAAAGAAAGAAAACAAAGGGTTGTGCTAAATGGAAACGAATCTGAATGGAGAAATGTGGTACCTCAGCGATCCATTTTGGGGCCAACCCTTTCTGTCATATTCATTAATGACATAAATGAGAATATTACAAACCACATCATCAAATTTGCAGATGACACAAAGATTTATGGTACAAGGGGAAATGATAATGATATTGAAGCCTTACAAAGAGATCTACATGAATTTGCACAAATGGTCAAAAGACTGGCAATGCATTTTAATATCAACAAATACAAGACCTTTCATGTAGGGCATAACAACCCATGCCACAACTACCAAATTAATGCCATTACAATACAGCAGTTTGTTGAAGAAAAGGACCATGGAGTCAAAATCCATCATACACAGGTTTTTCTGTGTGTTGGAGAATAGAAAGTTGCACATAGGAAGGAGCAGCAATCAGAAAAGCTAACCAAACCCTCAAAATAATCAAGCATACCTTTGACTTTAAGGAAAAGAAGGTAGTGATTCAACTGTATAAATCCCTGGTGTACCCCCATTTGGACTACTGTATCTATGCATAGAGACCTCACTTACAGAAGGGCATAGCTGCTATGGAGAGAATGCAACACCGGGCAACTAAAGTCATTCCAGAGCCAAGTCATCTCTCGTATCAAGAACGGTTGAGGGTTACATGCCTAACAATGCAAACCAGGCATGACAGGGAAAATCTCATTGAAACTTTTAAAATACTGAACAATTTGGAGGATGTTGGTCCGGACAATTTCTTCAAAAGCTCAGATGTTACACAATCTAGGAATAATGGTTTCAAGCTCAACAAACCTCAATGTAGGACCGAGAACAGGAGATGCTTTTCACACATACTGTTATAAACCCGTGGAACTGCCGACCTGCTGTAGCTGCAATTGCCAAAACTCTGTTAGGTTTTAATATCCACCTGGAGAGGATCATCAGGGCAAATGGGAGGGGGGGGGGTGAACTTCGACAAGCCACCGGCTTCATGTTCTCGTCGAGACCACTAGTGTTAACGGCCTTCAGGTAAATACTACTCTGTGCTGATGCTTCCCTTAAACCACAACAACATTAGGTTAGATTGGGTTAAAGGTATGTTTTAAAAATTCATGCAAAAAATAAACAACCGTGTTATACAATAGAATATAAGTCACATCATACACAAGTAAAATTTAAAATCCATCTAATCTAATCCAGCCAAGCCTAACACAGCATAACCTAAGCTAATACATTCTAACCTAGCCTATCTGAGCCTAACACAGCCTAAGCTAACACTGTACTGTACAACCTATCACATATCCTTATAGCCAAGTAATATTGTGGCACAACAGTCAAGTTTTAACACTGGCAGTGTAAATCATGACAGCAGATTGCATGGACCAAGGGTTCTTGCCTTTTCTATGATTACAGACCCCCAGTGGATGACCCAATAAGTATCCACACCCCCTTCACTAGATGTTAGAAATCACCAAAGTAGTCCTATTGGGGACCAGTATGACCTTGGATGATGCAAATAGCTTGGGTTTACTGTACTTTACATATGGATTAAGAACATAACAGCTGAAAGAAAATCATAAGGATTATATAATTTTTATTTAAAGAAAAATGGCAAATTACAAATAAATAAGCTGCCTACAACTAACAAGGCTTTTGCCAATTTTGTGCACTCAAAACATGGAACCGAGGCAGTTACTAATAATTAATAATAATAATACTAATAAATAATACTAAAGTTAATCCTAACTTTTATAATTATTCAGAGATCGGGTTTCATTCAATTCTCACACACCAAAGGGCTATGGATACCCTTGGTTAAGAACCCCTGACTAGGCTCTTGACCGCAACTTAGGCTGTACGGTAATTCGTTTAGTCAGGGACAGGAAGCCTATGTACATTTATCTGCTTATTTATATACAAGAATGCACATTGGGTTTGTGAGTACATAACATTAGTGTTCTTACATTCATACAAAGCCACTAACACGCATAGCGTTTCTGGCAGATATATTTATACCCTCAATATATATACCCCTCAGATATATATCCTCAAATTAAGCTACAATGTACCTGTGGATATCCCTTAAATTTATTTTAATGTACCTACATTTTTTTCTATCAACTTTCTTATACAATGTATTTTTTTTTATACAGTACTTTCCTACAATGCATTTTTATACTTTCTTGCAATGTACCTGTAAACATTTTTTTTTTTAGTTTTCCTAGAAATTACCTCCTTAAACTTATGTTAGATTAAGGATCTGCCCGAAACGCTATGCGTGCTAGTGGCATTAGAAGAATGTAAAACTATAATGTTCTGTACTCTCATAAACCCAATGTACCTTCTTGTAAATAAATAAATAAATATCAGTTTACCTGAGAGCCACCAACACTAGTGGCCTCGACGAGGACAACAAGCCGGCGGCTTGTCGAAGGTCTCCCCCCTCCCCATTTGCCTTGAAGTTCTTTTCCAGCTGTGCTTTAAAAGTTAAGTTTTTGGCACTTACGGCTTCGGCGGGTAGGCGGTTCCATAAATACATTAGGCAGGGACCCCCACCCCCAGGTAACACTACGTCGCCCCTAAATCAACACAACAGGTAACACTACTGACCCTCCCAGGGATACAACCCCTCAAATACATTTCATTGCTTGGTGAACAGAGGCACGAGGTGAGAGGAAAGGTGCCCAACCATTTCTATCCCCCTGGACACATTCCCGGGATCCCCGAGTGTGAGCCAATGATGACTACTTTACTTAATAATGTAAACGCCTGACAGCAGTCAACTAGTAACTTACTTCTCATTGTTTTCATTGGCCATGGTGAGAGCAGGAGTGGGAGGAGGACACGCGGCCACACGTCACCAGCTGGCGGCCCCTGGCAGACTACCACCCAGTGTTGCCACGGGTGGCGGCCCCTGGCAGACTACCACCCAGTGTTGCCACGGGTGGCGGCCCCTGCTGGCAGACTACCACCCAGTGTTGCCACGGGTGGCGGCCCCTGCTGGCAGACTACCACCCAGTGTTGCCACGGGTGGCGGCCCCGGCTGGCAGACTACCACCCAGTGTTGCCACGGGTGGCGGCCCCGGCTGGCAGACTACCACCCAGTGTTGCCACGGGTGGCGGCCCCGGCTGGCAGACTACCACCCAGTGTTGCCACGGGTGGCGGCCCCTGCTGGCAGACTACCACCCAGTGTTGCCACGGGTGGCGGCCCCTGGCAGACTACCACCCAGTGTTGCCACGGGTGGCGGCCCCGGCTGGCAGACTACCACCCAGTGTTGCCACGGGTGGCGGCCCCGGCTGGCAGACTACCACCCAGTGTTGCCACGGGTGGCGGCCCCTGGCAGACTACCACCCAGTGTTGCCACGGGTGGCGGCCCCGGCTGGCAGACTACCACCCAGTGTTGCCACGGGTGGCGGCCCCGGCTGGCAGACTACCACCCAGTGTTGCCACGGGTGGCGGCCCCGGCTGGCAGACTACCACCCAGTGTTGCCACGGGTGGCGGCCCCGGCTGGCAGACTACCACCCAGTGTTGCCACGGGTGGCGGCCCCTGCTGGCAGACTACCACCCAGTGTTGCCACGGGTGGCGGCCCCGGCTGGCAGACTACCACCCAGTGTTGCCACGGGTGGCGGCCCCTGGCTGGCAGACTACCACCCAGTGTTGCCACGGGTGGCGGCCCCGGCTGGCAGACTACCACCCAGTGTTGCCACGGGTGGCGGCCCCGGCTGGCAGACTACCACCCAGTGTTGCCACGGGTGGCGGCCCCGGCTGGCAGACTACCACCCAGTGTTGCCACGGGTGGCGGCCCCGGCTGGCAGACTACCACCCAGTGTTGCCACGGGTGGCGGCCCCGGCTGGCAGACTACCACCCAGTGTTGCCACGGGTGGCGGCCCCTGGCAGACTACCACCCAGTGTTGCCACTTGTGGCGGCCCCGGCTGGCAGACTACCACCCAGTGTTGCCACGGGCGGCGGCCCCGGCTGGCAGACTACCACCCAGTGTTGCCACGGGTGGCGGCCCCTGGCAGACTACCACCCAGTGTTGCCACGGGTGGCGCCCCGGCTGGCAGACTACCACCCAGTGTTGCCACGGGTGGCGGCCCCTGGCAGACTACCACCCAGTGTTGCCACGGGTAGCGGCCCCGGCTGGCAGACTACCACCCAGTGTTGCCACGGGTGGCGGCCCCAGCTGGCAGACTACCACCCAGTGTTGCCACGGGTGGCGGCCCCGGCTGGCAGACTACCACCCAGTGTTGCCACGGGTGGCGGCCCCGGCTGGCAGACTACCACCCAGTGTTGCCACGGGTGGCGGCCCCGGCTGGCAGACTACCACCCAGTGTTGCCACGGGTGGCGGTCCCGGCTGGCAGACTACCACCCAGTGTTGCCACGGGTGGCGGCCCCGGCTGGCAGACTACCACCCAGTGTTGCCACGGGTGGCGGCCCCGGCTGGCAGACTACCACCCAGTGTTGCCACGGGTGGCGGTCCCGGCTGGCAGACTACCACCCAGTGTTGCCACGGGTGGCGGCCCCGGCTGGCAGACTACCACCCAGTGTTGCCACGGGTGGCGGCCCCGGCTGGCAGACTACCACCCAGTGTTGCCACGGGTGGCGGCCCCGGCTGGCAGACTACCACCCAGTGTTGCCACGGGTGGCGGCCCCGGCTGGCAGACTACCACCCAGTGTTGCCACGGGTGGCGGCCCCGGCTGGCAGACTACCACCCAGTGTTGCCACGGGTGGCGGCCCCTGGCAGACTACCACCCAGTGTTGCCACGGGTCGGCCCCCTGGCAGACTACCACCCAGTGTTGCCACGGGTGGCGGCCCGCTGGCAGACTACCACCCAGTGTTGCCACGGGCGGCGGCCCCGGCTGGCAGACTACCACCCATGTTGCCACGGTGCGGCCCCGGCTGGCAGACTACCACCCAGTGTTGCCACGGGTGGCGCCCCGCTGGCAGACTACCACCCAGTGTTGCCACGGGTGGCGGCCCCTGGCAGACTACCACCCAGTGTTGCCACGGGTAGCGGCCCCTGGCAGACTACCACCCAGTGTTGCCACGGGTGGCGGCCCCAGCTGGCAGACTACCACCCAGTGTTGCCACGGTGGCGGCCCCGGCTGGCAGACTACCACCCATGTTTGCCACGGTGGCGGCCCCGGCTGGCAGACTACCACCCAGTGTTGCCACGGGTGGCGGCCCCGGCTGGCAGACTACCACCCAGTGTTGCCACGGGTGGCGGTCCCGGCTGGCAGACTACCACCCAGTGTTGCCACGGGTGGCGGCCCCGGCTGGCAGACTACCCCGTGTTGCCACGGGTGGCGGCCCCGGCTGGCAGACTACCACCCTGTTGCCACGGTGGCGGTCCCGGCTGGCAGACTACCACCCAGTGTGCCACGGGTGGCGGCCCCGGCTGGCAGACTACCACCCATGTTTGCCACGGTGGCGGCCCCGGCTGGCAGACTACCACCCAGTGTTGCCACGGGTGGCGGCCCCGGCTGGCAGACTACCACACCCAGTGTTGCCACGGGTGGCGGCCCCTGGCTGGCAGACTACCACCCAGTGTTGCCACGGGTGGCGGCCCCGGCTGGCAGACTACCACCCAGTGTTGCCACGGTGGCGGCCCCCGGCTGGCAGACTACCACCCAGTGTTGCCACGGGTGGCGGCCCCGGCTGGCAGACTACCACCCAGTGTTGCCACGGGTGGCATACATAAATCTGTGTATCTATGTATTTACGTATATAGGTTAGCTTAGCATTTTTAAAGCACCGACTCACCTTCATGGTTGATTGTTCAATAAACCCTTAAATATATGTTTAACACACCTCTAACCCTGTCCATGGAGGACA
>WNGS01000009.1:1536441-1548573 GCA_020271785.1 Procambarus virginalis
AGACGAGCAGGATTTCCTCGGAAATATGTCTCGGAACGCGAGGGTTACTCGGGACGCGAGTTTGTTGATCCGTACAGCCGACCTAGCGCGGTGGTTCGGACTCATCTCCCGCCCCCCGCCCCTCAGTTTACCATTGTCTCGCGCTCTTGACTACCTCCCATCAATTCTTCTCGCGGATTTCAGTGTTTGTTGGATTTTTGGTGATTTGACTATACAATTGTGTTTTATATATCTCACCATGGGTCCCAAGAAGGCCAGTGGTAAGGATAAAGGCAGAAAGCCATGTGAGGATGACAATAGGAGAACAAGAGATCATTCGGAAGCATGAGAATGGTACACGTGTTGTTGAACTTTGTAGGCAGTACAACAAAGCCACATCAACAATATGCACTATACTTAAGAAGAAAAATGAGATTATGAGTGCTAAAGTGGCAAAAGGAGTAAGAACAATAACGAAACAAAGACCACAAATACTTGAAGAAGTGGAAAAGTTGTTATTATTTGGATACACGACAAGGAGTTAAGGGGTGATAGTGTTTCGGAGGCCATTATTGTGAGAAAGCCAGGGTATTGCACGAAGACCTTCTAAAGAAACCCCTGCAACGAGTGATGCAGATACGAAAGAGTTTAAGGCAAGCAGGGGCTGGTTTGAAAAATTTAGAAAAGAAGTGGTATCCATAGTGTTACAAGGCATGGGGAGGCAGCCAGCTCAGACAAACCAGCCGCTGGACGATTTATTGAGGAATTTAAAGAGTTTGCAGAGGCTGAGGGATACCTACCGCAACAAGTGTTTAATTGTGACGAAACAGGACTGTTTTGGAAAAGAATGCCTAAGAGGACATACATTACCAAGGAGGAAAAATCCTTGCCCGGACACAAGCCATGAAAGATAGGTTTACGCTTGTGCTGTGTTCAAATGCGAGTGGCGTTTGAAAAATTAAACCCTTGCTAGTGTATCATTCTGAAAATCCAAGGGTTTTCAAACAGTATAAAGTGCAGAAAACCCATTTGTGTGTGATGTGGAAGGCTAATAAAAAGCATGGGTGACTAGGCTTATTTTTTGGAGTGGGTGAATGAAGTGCTGTGCCCTGCCATAGAAAAATATCTGCAGGAGAAACATTTGCCACTCAAAGCCGTGCTCTCCTCGACAACTCCTCCTGCTCATCCTCGAGGCTGGAAGATGATTTGTTGCCCGATACAATAAATTCCTCACAGTTAAATTCCTTCCTCCTAACACCACTCCTCTAATTCAGCCTATGGACCAGAAAATCATAGCGAATTTTAAGAAACTTTATGAAAGGGCACTTTTCCGGAAATGTTTTGAAGTGACTGAAGCCACAAACCTCACCCTCAAAGAGTTCTGGAACACCATTTTAACATTTGTAGTGCTTTAAAACTCGTTGACAAAGCCTGGCAAGAAGTGACTCAAAGAACCCTGATCTCTGGCTGGAGAAAATTGTGGCCTGAATGTGTGAGAGAACTAGACTTTGAGGGGTTTGAGCCTGTAAATGATGCGCCTATTGTTGAGGAAATTGTTACTCTAGGCCAGCAAATGGGCTTGGAATTGGATAGTGATGATGTGGAGGAGTTGGTGGAAGAACACAACGAAGAACTGACCACCGAAGAACCCCAAGCCCTTCAACAGGAACAGCAAGACAACGCAACGGATGATTCTACAGTGGAGGAGGATGAGGCAGTAGCAAATGTCCCTTCTGCAGTAATTAAGGTGTGTCAGATGTGGGAAGAGATTCAAACAATTGTTGAAAAGACTCACCCAGAGAAAGCTGTAGTAGGCTGTTGCCTTAATCTTTTCAATGACAAAGTGATGCCTTACTACAGAGAGAGCATGCGAAGAAGGGAAAAGCAAGCTTCCATGGACAGATTTGTGGTGAGAAAATCAAGCACTGAGCCTCAACCAGGACCTAGTGGCACTCCGATAAAACGTCCCAGGGAGAGCACACCTGAAAGGTCATCACTGCCTGATGTGATAATGGAAGGGGACTCCCCTTCCAAACAGTGACTCCTCTCCTCCCCCCTCCTCACCATCTTCCATACGCCTACAGCATTCAACAGCAAGGTAAGTAATAACTTGAACATAGTTTTGTAGGTTTATTTAGATGAATTAGGTATAAAAATTTAGTTTGATATGGGGTTTTTGGGGTAGTCAGGAACGGATTAATTCATTTCCCATTATTTCTTATGGGAAATTAGCTTCGGAATACGAGTTTTCGGAATACGAGGCGTCTCCAGGAACCAATTACTCTTAAACTGAGGTATGCCTGTATTTGGTCTGGCTCTTTGAAATCCTCATTTTGTACAAACACACTTTGGAACTGTTCATTTAGCATTTCACACATTTCTTTTTCATTCTCAGTAGTCCTGTTCCCCATTCTCAATCTCTGGATTTTGTCCTTTACATGCAGCTTGCTTTTAATGAATTTATAGAAAAGGCCTGGATCTGTTTTACATTTGTCCACTATACTGTACCTTTCTCAACATTCCTTTTTGCCTCTCTCCTCACTGCTGTGTAATTGTTTCTTGCTTACTTGTAGTGCTAGTATGTTAGCGGGTTAGGCCTCTTCCGATATTGATCCCATTTTCTTGTCTTTTCCTCTCTAGCCTTCTCACAATTTCTGTTGAACCAATCCTGTTTTCTGGGCCTGCATCTCTGTTTTGGTATGAATATTTGTGTGACTTCATCGTATAGTTTGCAAATTTGCATACATCTCATTTACTTCCTTGCCTAGCAACGAGTCTGTCCAATTAAACTTGTTAAAAAATTCTAAATTCCCCATAAACTCGATTTCAAGAGAGCATTATCAACTATTTTAATGTCCCCATTCTCTTCTGGATTATATCACAAAGCATATTTAATGTCCAACAGGACATGATCACTCTTTCCCAAGGGAGGAAGGTACTGGATGTCAAATATCTTTTCCTCTTTCCTGGTGAATATTAGATCCAGTATTGACAGAACATCTCTTCCCTCATTCTTGTGGCCTACT
Organism: Procambarus virginalis; assembly: GCA_020271785.1. NCBI lineage: Eukaryota > Metazoa > Arthropoda > Malacostraca > Decapoda > Cambaridae > Procambarus > Procambarus virginalis. The sequence goes on from WNGS01000009.1 coordinate 1,539,447, forward strand.
TGACGTGTTGATACTTGAATGCCTCCAAAATGAGGTTTACAAATCTGCCTGTCCTAATGTCCTCCATTCTTGCTTTAAAGTTGACGTCCTCTAGTAACAACAATCGTGATTTATCTTTATCTGCTTTCACTATAATCTCTCTCGTGACCATTATGAGGCCCTATCGTTTGTCATCTAGTTCCTCCTTTGTCCATGTGTTGCTTGCTGGTGGGCTGTCGGCATTTACAATTATCAGTTTATCATCCCGATTCCAGACCTGCAATGCCATTATGCCAACATTTCGAGGGTTTTCAATTATTAACTTCGTTCAGGTGTTCTTTCACCAGCACAACCACTCCTTCCTCCTTTCTAGTTTTCCTGTCACATCTCCATACTCAGTAGCCCCTTGGGAATATGACCTCATTTAAAATATTTTCTTCAAGTTTCGTCTTTGTCAGTGCGACAATATCAGAAACCTTAAGCTGAATTTTATCTTTCAGATGTAATATTTTTTATCTCACTCCATCTATGATGGTATATACAAAGTTTCAGGAACAGGTTCACTTTCCTTTTGTCCTTCACTCCCCTTTCCTCTAATGANCCAGAGCCATTTGCCGCTGTCACGCCACCACCAATAGATGGCGTTGTCTACGTAGCGTCCAATATCAGGGGGTTTGGAGTGCAGACCCATAGATGGCGCTGGAATTGCCACTCTACACTCCGTCGGAGGTGACGAGACCGTAACATGTAGGAAATTGTTAATTGTATCTTCTGATTTGTGTCTGTGGGGATAACATTCCTATTAATAAGATCTTTCAGGGCACTTTCCTTCGTCTTATGAGCCGTCGAAAAGAAGTTTCTATAAAACAGTGTAATAGGAGGTACAAGTGTTGTGTTAGTTGATTCTTCAGAAGTTGCATGGCGTTTCACCTTTCTTTTAATGATGTCTTCAACATAACCGTTAGAGAAGCCATTGTTGACTAGGACCTGCCGTACTCTACAAGAGTTCTTCGTCGACCTGCTTCCAGCCAGACCTGTGAGTGAGAGCTCTGTCGACGTAGGCGTTGACAACACTTTGCTTGTACCTGTCTGGGTAGTCACTATTGGCATTAAGGCACATTCTTATGTTCGTTTCCTTAGCGTAGACTGCAGTGTGGAAGCCTCCGTTCCTTTCCGTGACTGTTACATCTAGAAAGGGCAGCGTCCCATCAATCTCCATCTCTTAAGTGAAACTTAACACCAAATTTTGCTCGAATGCCTCCTTCAACTGCTGCAGATGTCTGACATCAGGTACCTGCCTAAATATGTCGTCAACGTACTGCAGTATATGGCGGGTTTCAAGTCCATGTCACCTAAGATCTCCTCTTCTCTCTGAGTGCCCATGTAGACGTTCGCAAACATGGGTACGTGGGTACACATGTACCCTACATTACCAAGAAGGTAATTTCTAGCAAAATTAAAAATATGTTTACATGTACAGTGTAAAAAAGTATAAAAATACATTTCTAAGAAACATAAAAATACATTGTAAGAATGTATACAAAAATACATTGTATGACAACACTTTGTCATATATTGTATGAAAAAAAGTAGGTACATTAAAGTAAATTTAAGGGTTATCCCACACGAACATTTTAGCATAATTTGAGAATTATTGCAAGATATAATGTAGCAAACTATGTGTATAACATGATATAACAGCAATGATTTCAATGGTAAAGTTGTATGGCATAGGAACATATATTGGGGGAATTGGGGGGAGCACCAGAAACAGTGCGAGTTTCAAGCACTAGGTAGGAAACTATGAAGATGAAATTAGGTACTTTTTGGTTTTATTTTTTAATAAGGCAAAAGTTTGACAGCTTTTCAATTCGTTAAGGAGTGGGTTCCATGGACCAGGTCCCTTTATTTGCATAGTGTTTACACAGATTCAGTTTGATTTTTGGAATACCAAAGAGATATATATTTCTGGTGTGGTGATTATGTGTTCTATTAAATTTGTCCAAGAAGAGTTACAGAGCAGGGTTTGCACTTGAGAACAGAGTTTTGTAAAGGCAATTTGGCACAAGAGAATGTGTGGAGTGAGGTTATGTTTAGCATGTTTAGGGATTTAAACAGTTGGCTGAGAGTTGCCTGAAAGACGAGTTTGTTATTGTTCTGATAGCAGATTATTTCTGGGTGATGATGGACTTGAGGTAGTTTACAGTGGTTTAGCCCCATGCACATATTCCATATTTAAAATAAGAATAGATTAGCGCATAGTATAGTGAGAGGAGAGCAGAGTTTGGAACATAATATCTGATTTTAAAGAGTATACCAACCGTTTTTGAGACTTTCTTGGTGATGTTTTGTATGTGGGTGCTGAAGTTGAGTCTCTTGTCTAATGATGTTAGATTTATTGCTGATGTTAAAATTGTCTACATGAAGCTAAATTGCATTTGTTGATTTGCTTCCAAACAAGATGTAGTAGGTCTTTCTTATGTTTAGTGTGAGTTTGTTGGTGACATCCATAAGTTAACTTTTTTAGTTCATTGTTTACATTATTTAGTGTGTATGGGTTGAGGTCTGAGTAGATGAAGGGTAGTATCGTGTTAAGAAGTACACGTGGTGATGGTTTTGTTTAGTGTTGTTTACCCTCATTCCCGTTTGATTGACTATTAATGCCAGTTTTTAATAACTTGCCTACTACTCGGGGGTTGGATCTAGAAAGAAGAGGCTCCAAGGCTCCATAGAAAGTTTGAAATTAAAAGAACCCGGTAACTGGCTAAATGAGACCGTAAGAGTGTGTTTATGTGTGTAAATCAGGGTGTCTCCAAACTATGGCCCGCGGGCCACATCCGGCCCGCCACATAATTTCATCCGGCCCGCAAAACAAATCCCTGTGTGGTGGCCTTGAAAAAATAATTATCGTACGAATGGCATCGCAGAATTATTCAAAGCTGGGGCTGCTGACTGGTGGCGCTCAGCCCGAGTCAGTTTTCCTCTCTCTCGATAGTGTGACGCACAGATACTAGTACTGGTAGGTATGTGTTGTGCATTACAACCAATCAGTTGTGTATAACTGTATATTGTGGGATGGAGGGCGAGTGGGGCTTCGCTGCTTCTGTTTCAGGGAGCACAAACACTGTACAATATTCTTTTCTCTGTACTTTGACAATACCTTTATCTTAGTTATACAAAATAGCAATAATACTATTGTAGCCAAAAATATTGCATGTTTAAAATGGTTAAAATGGTAACCATTAAGTTTATCAACGAAAGCTGTTGCCATAATATTTACCACTTTATAATAATATGCTATGCTTTTTAACACCACATACAAGCTGTTTTTTTCCTGTAGAATTTATTTCATTTATTTTACCCTTATGTTTTCAGATATGGAAAAGATAAAGAAAAGTGGACAGTGAGTGCCGTCAGTTCATTGACGAATGGAAGATAAAGTACCTTTTTGTGATAGCAAATGATAAAGCTTTATGCCTCATATGTAGAGAGAGTGTTGCTGTTCTGAAGGAATACAATATTCGTCGGCACTATGAATCTAAACATGGCTCAAGTTATTCTCACATCACAGGAGCAGAACGCACTAAAAAGTCTGAATCATTTCAGCACAGTCTGCATTCTCAACAAGCTGTTTTCAGTAAGAAAAATCTGAAAATGAAACTTCAACTAGAGCCAGTTACAATATGTGAAATCTAACTATCGAGCAAATTTGTCTGATGATCACTTGAAATCAATTCTTACAATTGGCTCATCTAATCTGGAACCTGATTTTAATGAAATTTTGAAGTCAAAACGACAGTATCATTCGTCACACTAATTTGGTTGCATAAAACTAAAGGCAGGAATCTATTTAGTTTACCCTAATTTTTTCCGAAAAAGATATGTTTTAATTTTTCCATGTTTATACTTTAATATTTGAGGAAATTAAATTACTGGCACTGATTTTTTTTTTTTTTTTTTTATTCCTTCGGCCCGCATAAATATGGGAAATATATAATGTGGCCCTTACATTGAAAAGTTTGGAGACCCCTGGTGTAAATCATGAAGAAATTAACACGTGATTAACAATGTGACATTGGCAGGCCAGTATGAAATAAATAAAACAGGAAATTCTTTAGGCACTTTTGAATTGATCAATACATCTTCGGAAGGATTCTTCATCCTTCTGAAGGTGTAATAATAAATATGTAGGTACTTAAAGAATTTCCTGTTTCATTCCTTCCTTCATGGCGTGATAATGCCATATATATATATATATATATATATATATATATAATATATATATATATATATATATATATATATATATATATATATATATATATATATATATATATATATACATATATATATATATATATATATATATATATATATATATACATATATATATATATATATATATATATGTCGTACCTAGTAGCCAGAACTCACTTTTTGGCCTACTATGCAAGGCCCGATTTGCCTAATAAGCCAAGTTTTCCTGAATTAATATATTTTCTCAAATTTTTTCTTATGAAACGATAAAACTACCCATTTCATTATGTATGAGGTCAATTTTTTTTTATTGGAATTAAAATTAACGTAGATATATGACCGAACCTAACCAACCCTACCTAACCTAACCTAACCTATCTTTATAGGTTAAGTTAGGTTAGGTAGCTGAAAAAGTTAGGTTAGGTTAGGTTAGGTAGGTTAGGTAGTCAAAAAACAATTAATTCATGAAAACTTGGCTTATTAGGCAAATCGGCCTTGCATAGTAGGCTGAGAAGTGCGTTCTGGCTACTAGGTACGACATATATATACATATATATATATATATATATATATATATATATATATATATATATATATCTATATATATATATATATATATATATATATATATATATATATATATATATATATATATATATATATATATAATATATATAATATATATATCTATACATATATATATATATATACATATATATATATATATATATATATATATATATATATATATATATATATTATATATATATATATATATATATCTATATATATATATTATTAAAAATGACCGAAAAGAAAGATTAATAATTCTAACACGAATTTTCTCGATCTTCCTTATGTTTCTTTTTACTGTTGATGTAAATGAAAAATCAATTCTCCAAAATTCATTTTTATTTCTAGTCTGACGCGACACTTGAGCGCGTTTCGTAAAACTTATTACATTTTCAAAGACTTTAGTTTACACACACACAACTATAACTGAATAGAGCTAAAACATCTTCGATTTTATTTACCTGCATTTGGGTGAGGTGACATGTTACAATAGTATTTGGATGAGGTGAAAACAGATTTTCAACACAAGCCAGAACGGGGTATAGAACGAGCTAAAGGGAAGGATGGAAGTAACTGCAGACGGCCTATTGGCCCATATTTCTTGATGCTTCTATATTGGAGCGGAGTCTTGAAGTGGGTAGAATATAGTTGTGCATTAATTGGCTGTTGATTGCTGGTGTTGACTTCTTGATGTGTAGTGCCTCGGAGATGTCAAGCCGCCTGCTGTCGCTGAATCTATCAATGATTTCTGTGTTGTTTGCTAAGATTTCTCTGGTGATGGTTTGGTTGTGGGAAGAGAATATATGTTCCTTAATAGAGCCCGGTGATTCGTGGAACAGTGAAGTGGAACGGGTACCACAACAACATATAAGTTGGAAGTGAAGGAAAATCGTGCATAGAATATTATAAATATAGAATGCTAGAAATATAGAATAGTGGCAAGAGGCGGCATCAGTAGGCTGTTTCCACAAGCCACGCGAGGCCTTCCCCGGGGCACGTCCCACAGGGATAAAATACGGAAATCATATAGTGTACTATGGAAATGTGAATCTAATAATTAGCAATAAAGTGAGTGAATACCATTGCAAGCCGGAAATTAGGCGGAAAATCCCTTGTAAGAATACAAGCAAAGAATAAATCAGTGTTATAAATCGAGTAACTGGAAACTCGTGACATCAACCTGGGACGACAAGAGGTCACCTGTACCGCACCGGGGACCAGCTTCGCTACCCTACGCTAAGTACCTGCCATAAAGTTTGAACAAAATAACATACATAATATTACAAATCTACGGTATACATATAGTATTATAAATATTAAATATATAAAAATATACATATAACTTTATAAAGAGTTAAAAGGACTGACATCAACAAGTGATCCACACAGTAAACCACAAATACAACACAATACATCAGACAATGGAGAGGTGTGGCGAGTGCTCGGGAGTACTGGGAAAACGTAATGTAGGCGTAACGTGTTGCATCTGTAACATGAGATTCCACCTGGGCTGTACAGAAGTATCTCCAGGATGCACAAAAAGGCAAGGAATTTACTGGGTCTGCAAAGATGACAGATTAATGTTAGAGAACATAACTAAACTGATGAAAAACATTCCCGAGTCACAGAGATTACCATTCACAGACAAGCTACCAGTGATATATGCAGACTGGGAAAAGACAACATTAGTTAACGACCAAAACCCAGGAACAGATAGTTTAGAGAACCGCAGCAGTAATGTGGAGGAAGAGGGTATTGTAGTACATAATAGCAGCAATATTGCAGAGTCAGGTAATATAAACGATGTGAGCAACAGTGAGACAGAGTGCATAAATGAAGGAATTGGGACGAAAAGCGGAGATGGCTCCAATAAAGAGGTAGACAAGACAGACACAGATATAAATACCTTGAAAAACGCAAAACCGGAACACATTTGCAAATTCTACGCTAAAGGAATATGCAAATATGGAAAATTAGGAACAAAATGCCATTTTCTGCATCCTCGAAAATGCAGGAACATGTTGGCGAGGGGTACATGCCGTTTTGGAACAGGGTGTAGATACTTCCACCCCAAATTATGTCAATTTCCAATTAGGGACAAAAAATGCTACAATCTTCAGTGTCCGGAATTACACGTGAGAGGTACACAACGTTATAGACGGGAAGATCAGTATGACACTACTGGCAATTTTTTAGAGGAAGGCAGAAACAGAGCAGAAAATATAAGAGAGATGAACAGTCAGATGGAACCACCACAGGATTACAGAGGGGAACTGAGATACCCACAACTCTGGAATACACATTACCAACAAACACACAGGTACTACACCACACAACACTCGCCCCACTACCGAAACTGGACGAATCACTTCGAAAACAACACACCCTGGACGCAAACACAGTGGCCCCCTACCAGAGCCTCAGATATTAACACCAAGTAAGGCATCCAGCACTTCCACTACATATAACATCATTTATATTTGCCAATATTCATGCAAATGACCTGCTACGGATGTGCGACAGGTTTGCCTTAAACCAGCAAATAGTAGAACCAACCAGGAAGGAGAACACGCTGGACCTCATTTTCACTAATAATGATGAATTGATCAGGAACATAATGATTACAAATACCTGTTACTCAGATCACAACTTAATTGAAGTTATGACAACCATGGTGAATAGACCTTCAAAACCAGTCCAGATTCCCGGTGGAGGAGATTTCAGCAAATTCAACTTCAATAATAAACAGATAAACTGGGAGCAAATAAACCAGGACTTCACAGAAATAAACTGGGAAGAACAGCTAGGAAATACGAACCTGAACCAGTGCCTGGAAAAAATAAGCTCAGTAGCACTAGAAATATGTACAAACCGCATCCCCCTAAGAAAAAAGAGGAAGAGATGCAGATTGGAACGAGAACGTCGTTCCCTATATAGGCGAAGAAAACGAATCGCGGTACAACTTGAGAGTCGCACCCTATCACAGGAACGGCGAAGAAGGTTAGGTAGCGAAATAGGAAAAATTGAACTCAAGCTACAAGAATCATACAAAACGCAGGAGAGGGAAAGAGAGCAAAAGGCCATCAGTGAAATAGAGAGAAACCCGAAATATCTTTTCTCCTATGCAAAATCAAGATCAAAAACCACATCTAGTATCGGGCCCCTGCGAAAGGAAGATGGAACTTTCACCGATGACAACAAAAGAAATGAGCGAGCTACTGAGGAAGCAATACGACTCTGTCTTCAGCGAACCATTAAACGCACTAAGATCGATAACCCAATGAATTTTTCATGGATATGATACCAACATCAAATCATATACAGACGTCACCCTATCCCCACTGGATTTGAAGAAGCCATAAACAGTATGCCTATGCACTCCGCACCAGGCCCGGATTCTTGGAACTCCATATTCATCAAGAACTGTAAAAAAAACACTATCGCAGGCCCTTCACATTCTGTGGAGACAAAGCCTAGATACTGGCGTTATTCCTGATATACTAAAACAGCAGCAGAGATAGCACCACTTCAAAAGAGGAAATAAGGCAGAGGCAAAAATTACAGACCGATAGCACTAACATCGCACATCATAAAAATTTTGAGAGAGTGCTAAGAAGTAAGATCACAAAATACATGGAATCACAGCATCTCCATAACCCCGGACAACATGGTTTCAGACAGGGCGCTCTTGCCTGTCGCAGTTGCTGGACCACTATGATATGGCATTAGATGCTATGGAAGACAAACAAAACGCTTATGTAATTTACACAGATTTCGCAAAAGCTTTTGATAAATGTGACCAGGTGTGTTATTGCACATAAAATGCGCTCAAAAGGAATTACCGGAAAAGTAGGCAGATGGATCTACAATTTCCTGACCAACTGAACCCAATGTGTAATAGTCACACAAATAAAATCCAACCCGTCAACCGTTAAGAGCTCAGTCCCTAGGGTACTGTGCTTGCTCCAGTACTTTTTCTCATCCTCATATCGGACATAGACAAGAGCACAACCTTATGCTGTATCATCCTTTGCAGATGACACTAGGATCTTCATAAGAGTAGGCAACATAGAGGACACGGCGAACCTCCAGTCAGATGTAGATCAGGTCTTTCTATGGGCTACAGAAAATAATATGGTGTTAACGAAGACAAGTTCCAGCTCATGCGCTATGGAAAAAATGAAAATATAAAAAACGGAAAACCTTTTCTTGCAGTTGTGACGGCTACTTTATTGTGTCTTCAAGGTAAAGTCTTCCGACATGAGGTCACACCCAGATCCATTTACATTGCCTTTTCGTTCTATGTTATGAATTGCCT
>WNGS01000009.1:1570910-1580912 GCA_020271785.1 Procambarus virginalis
GCCCCTCGCTTTTCCTCCGGTTTCCGTTCAAGTTCCGGAGCCTAGTGGGCTCCCTTCCTTGGGGTTTTTCCATTCCCCCGCTCCGCCCGTGCTTTGTGGGTGTCGGTCCCTCCCTGGGCTCGGTTTTCCTTGTCCAGTGTGCCCGTTGTTACCGTCCTGTGGGTGGGTGTTTTTCTACAATCTTTGCCCCTTTTTCCAGGACGGGCCTTCTCAGTCATGTCCCCCTCTTCTTCGGGTTCTGCATGACTTTTGGTCTCGGGTGCGACGGAGTTTTTTGTGCCTTCGTTCTTTGTTTGCTTCTTTTGTTTTCGAAGGTTTGGGACAGTTTTGGGGTAGCCTTGGTAGCTGCACCCAATTGCCGTGGGAAAGGAGAAAGCGGATAAACGGAAGGGAGATCAACACCCACTGTGAGCCGTTGACATGACAGTCAGTCCGACCGGCGCAGGTCACAGTCCTAGCGCCGTATACTGCATTAGTCATCTGTTGGGGCTCGTGACACCCGTCACCGACATCTTTCTTCCTTGTCCCCGGTCGCTCGGTGGCTTCCGGCACCCACACCATAGAGAGACAGCAGCAGGCGATGACACTGTTGCTCCTCTCGTTGCCAGGGCCGGCGCCTGCTACTCTGACGGCGTCTTGTGCTGGGCTTTCCTTGACACACTTCCCAGTGGGCCCCTCCTCCATCACTCTACTGTAAACGTAAATGTACGTGTGCGGCGGAGATTGAACGGGCAGGAATAATGAGAGAGAGAGTGGGAAAAAGCAATTCTGGGTCTTCTAACCCAAGTCAGCTCCTTCCCATTTTCTGGTACGTCTGTCGTCATTTGGTTGAGCTTCCCTCCGGTCCTTTCTAGGGCTTGTGGGACCTCTTCCAGGCAGTTTCTGGATGTTTGGCCTTCTTGTTCTTTTGTGCATATCTCTCCTCTTCGTGCTGTTTCGGCGTTACTCGTTTTCCTGGGGGCGATTTTGCTCCTTTTCATGAGTCTTCGCTCCTGCCCTTCTGCGGGGTGTTGGTGCGGGGCGGCTCCTTATGCAGGTTCCTTCCCTGTCGGCTGCACTTGTGGTGTGGACTTGCACGCTTGTGGCATTTTGGTTTTGGTCCTGCATTTTCTTTTCCCTCCTGGGGCTGTCATAGGATTGGCTTGCAGCAGGTGTGGAGGCGCTTGGGACTGTTCCTGGGTCTGGCACCTTGGTTTCTGCTGCTAGCTTTTGGTATCGATGTACCTTCTGTGCCGTTTCGCAGGCTGTATCGTGCATTGTTTTGCCTCCGGCGGGTTTTCTGCACTGCCTGTGCCGTCCAGGTCTTTGGACAGGGTGCTCTCCTGTTTTTCTTCTCCTTGGTGGTTGTGGCTCCTTGGGGCCAGGTTTGCTTTGCCTCGGCTATCTTTTGGCATTGGCCTCTGGGGGTCGTGTGGCAGAGCTTCATGCTCTTCTCAGGCAGTGGTTTCTTGGCTCCTATGATGTTGGTCATAGGTTTCTTCGTCTGCGGCCGTTCTCCCTTTTTCTGGCGAATGTAGTGCCTGCTGTTTTCCGGAGGGGTCCTTTGGTTGTAGTCTCGACTTCGTGTTGAGGAGTGGTTCACCGACCGCCTCCCGGGTATGTCCCCTTGTTTTCCTGGGTAGTCTTTGGTGAGGTAGCTCCGGGGAGCCGTAGGGGCTCCCCCCAGAAAACCAGCGTTGAATGTAATGAAACGCCATTTTCTAGGTGAGTCCCGGAGGCTCCCCGGCACCCTCCCACCCTCCGGTCGGCGGGTTTTTCGCGGTTTTGATATCCAGCCTCAGAACTGGGGCGGGGATAGCCGGCGCGGGGGTCTGGGGCTCCCCCTTCCCCCTCCCGGGGAGGGGGGAGCTGTGCAGACATGTGGCGCGGCTCGTGTGACGTCATGCTTGTTAGTTCGTTTTCCTGGGGGAGTTCTGTCCACTCGCTTGTCAATTTTTGTTGTTAACCAGAATAGGGGTTTGTTGTGTGGCGCTTACCTTTCTGGGTGCCTGTCCCGGTCGATGGCAGATATAGAATGCTCCAAATCACATGTGCATTTCTATGGGCCATTGCTCCCCGTGCCTCTCTGAGGGGGCCAGGTTCTGGCTCGTGGTCCCCGGTAGGCCTAGAACTCCACCCACATCGACTGATGCAAAATAGTTAGGGTATCCATATCAGCCATGGATAGCTCCGGGAAGCCTCCGGGACTCACCCAGAAAATGGCGTTTCATTACATTCAACGCTGGTTTTTTTGTGTCGGAAAGTTTTTCATCCATTTCAGCAATCTGCCTGTCATCCCATCTAGCATGTTCTGGCTTCCAACCATTTACATGGGACTTATGTCAGCTTAACCATCTCTTTCCTGTAAAATCTCTGTGGCTCTAAGTAGATATCTTGCATAGGATCTTCCTGTCTGAAAGCCATACTGGCTGTCTTATTATTATGTAATTGGGGAGAACGGCAAAAACATGAGATCGGAATTGAAGAACATAAGGAAAGCGTGTAGAATTATGACTGGTAACAGTGCTGTAGCAAACCATAGTTGGAAAAAAGGATCACAATATTGATTTTAAAAAACCCAATGTTGAATGTAATGAAACGCTATTTTCTGGGCGAGCCCCGGAGGCTTCATGAAGCTATCAAAACTGATATGTACAATATTAGTTTGGGGTCATCAGTCACAGGAGTTATTTATGCCTACCGGGGACCACGAGCCAGAACCTGGTCCCCTCAGGGAGGCAAAGGGAGCAATGGCCTATGATCATTCTGTATTTAATTTAGAGTGTGTCATATTTGCCATCGACAGGGAAGGGCACCCAGAAAGATAGGCAAAACAAAAAAAAGCTGGTGAAAACTCCCCCTGTATATAAACTATATAAAATATGATGCACCCCCGGCCGAACCAACCAAGCATCCACCACCAACGGACCCCCTCCGTAAGCCAGCTGTCTCATTCTTTGCTAGAAAAGGAGGAGAAGGCTGAAAATGTACAAAACGACCAGGACCAAAGAAGCAGAACCCTCTGCACCAGAGAAGAGCATGAAGTGCCCCAACCCAACCACCAGAGGCCAAAGCCAACAAAAACAAGGCCTTCATAAAACAATCCCAGACCGAAGGGACCACAACAAACTGATGGGAGGAGAGAAAAAGAGAGCATCGGGTCCAAAGACCAGGACAGCTCAGGCGACGCATAAGTAGGGCGGAGGTGAAAAAACGCACAGGAAAGAATCATATCCCTGGCTAGCAGACACGCAGACTGGCTGACACGCAGACAGACCCACAGAAACCAGTCATTGAGGTAGGCCAGAACCCGAAGACCTAGCAGACACAGATGGGCCACCACGACCCTGGTTAAACGCGTGAAAACGCGAGGTGCCAGATTCAAGATGAATGGAAAGCAACAAAAGCGGTAAGCCTGTTGCCCCACTGCGAACCCCAACCAATCTCCGAACCCCAGATGAATTGGAACATGCCAATAAACATCCCTGAGGTCTAGAGAAATCATCCAAGAAGCCGACTCAAGAAGAAACCGGACCTGGGACAATGTGGTCATCCAAAAAGAGGGGCAAGGAATCAAACTTCACATGGGACAAGTCCAGAATGAACTGAAGATCTGCACAGTCCCGTTTTGGCACCAGAAACAAGCGAGAACCCTACTTGAGAGACGAAATCGTTTCGACCAAGCCCAAGCAAACCCACTCCGAGATGACCTGACTGAGGGAGTGCGGAAAGGGCCGACGAGACCTTTGAAAAGCTGACTTCGCACAGAGTGACCACAGCTCTGACCAGACGAAGAAGGCCCCGGGAACACACTGGCTCAGAAACTGGCACCAAACCTGTAAAACCTTGACCAACCGAAGCCCAAGCCCTGGTACAACCATCCCAAGCGGTCCTAGAGCAACACCACCACCACCACCCACCAGATCGCCAATAAGTCGAAAATGGGGCCGCAACTTGCTGGAGCTGCCGACAACAACTGCAACACAGTCCTCCGGAAATAACCGAGGACAGAAACGGAGACGAAGGCTACAAAGCCAGAGCCCAAGCCGAATCAAAAGAAAGAGCAAGAAGGCCTTGTCAACACGTGAGACAAGAGGTGAAAAATGGAGACACCGCCTCCCAGAGGATCAGTGCATACAGCTACAGCAGGGCAGTCAAAACCAACACCCCAGCTGAATGGCCCCCCCCCTCCCCACTCAACATCCCCCATATCCTCCAAAAGCCAGTCCAAGGACAGCTCCAGAAGGCCAAAGAAGCACAAGACCGAGGCCAAATGACTGCAAGTTTGATGGTCATCAGCAACGAAAGCAGCCAACAGAGTGAGAACCTGAGCATGCAACTGCACCAGACCCACATCATGAGGAAGCGCGTTGGTGAAAAGGCACTCATTGAGGAACTCCAGGGAGCCTCCCAAGAATACCTGCAACACCTAGACAACCTCTCGACAATCAAGCATGCAGGTGCGACAAAAACCCCACCAAGCTCCAAGCGAAAAGAAAGGGTAGTCTGCTAGCCAGGAAGACTCTGGAACCTCATAGTGCACCCAATACGGGGAAGAAGAGTCGAACTCAAACAAAGTTCTTGTGTCGTGTGAAGTTCATTCTCAAACGAAGAATGGACTTGTATATAGGTGTAACCCGGGTCTAGCAGGAGGTATGCACCAAGGGCCTCCCAAAACTCCGCAGGGGAAATCCGAGAGGAAGTAAACCTCCGGAAGGATGAATCCGAGGAACCCAAAGGCACCCGGAAACGGACCCAAGGGGAAGCCGCACCCATCTCAAATTCAAACAGGGAAGGAGGATACGAAAACCCTCGCCCTTGCAACAGTAACCCCTGCTTAAAAGGCACAAGGACCCAAGCAGTGTCGAGCGAACTCGCCCCGAGTCCCGGGAACCCCTGACACAGGCCCCAGGGCAGAGCCTTCATCCAGACCCACCACCCCTGAAGAAAAGGCAGAGTCCAGGGGAAAAGCTTCAAAGAAGGGAGTCTGCTGGGTAGACCTAGAAGCTTCAGCAGGAAAATCAGGCTGAACTTCGCCCTAGACGCACTTTAGTTCAGGGCCCTTGTGGGTGCAGTAGTACTCGAGATTGCAATTCTTTTACCATGTCGTGGTACAGTTGACTAGAGCACGTCTGGGAACACTCGGCGCATAGGTTCGAACCCTCATCAAGGCTCTTGTGGGTTTGTTCTTTTATTCATTACAGTATTAGTTGCATTGGGCAGTGTTCAAGAATACTTATTTGTGGATACCTTCTTATTACTTTTACTGATCTATTATACATTTTAATTAAACTTTTATTACAAATACTGAACATGATCTTTTAGCTCCATATTTATACTTTGGTGACACTAAAAAACTGTCTCATGTTCTTTGGTAATTTTAAATAAACTTTACTTGCAGGCAGTGTGAACTTTTAGTGGCCAAGGGTGAGCTGACAGGGGCATGGGAGCTTCTTGGTGCCTTGCAAAAAGACCCGGAAATTGTAGGGGAGTTGCGAGTGAGACTCCTGCTGGTAGAGAGTTGTGCAGCTGTTGCAGGCGGAGGGAATGCTGTTGCTATACCTTTACTGGTAGAAGCTCTCACTACTGCACATGATCACCATCTAACCTATTTGGCAGCACTCACACATCTACACACAGCTAATGTACAGGTAAGAAATAAATTATATTTCTAATGTATTTTTATTAAAATCATTGAGCACTTGTGGACAACATTGAATAAAACCACTTTCTGTAGCAGAGGCTCCCTTTACGCGTTGTTTGATAAGGGTCAGACACTGAAGAAATGTTGAATAAAGAGTTCCGACGCTACATAAGGCATTTTATTACATACTAAATTTGTATTGCTTTCATTCAAATTTAGCATTATATTTCAATGCAAAATTAAATAAATTTAGTGAAAATAGGATTAAGTATATATATATATATATATATATATATTATATATATATATATATATATATATATATATATATATATATATATATATATATATATATATATATATATTTTTTTAAGAGTTCCTTCAATAGTGTGCTGAGCCAAAGCCTAAATAGTCCACCCAGGATGCTATTTGGCATATCTCCATGACAAGTAATGTTACAAATGGTCTTGCCATGTAAATAGAGTGGTGGGTGACAGCCAAGTGTGTAGAATAAAACACAAGCGATCACTCTCAATAACACAAAGTCATGAAACATCACTAATAGCTCTCTCTTAAGCAATATCTGGACTCTATAAGATGCCCAGTTATAACTGTTAGCAACTAGTTCCATAACCAACCACTACAGTGACTGCCATCAAATAGCAAGACTGGCCATCACAACACAGAGGGGTTGACAACCAGACTTGTAGAACAGGCTGAGACAAGAAGAATGCAAATACAGCATTAAAAAGGGTCACTTGCCTATGCAAATGAATAAAGCCAGTTGGTATTGCAGGGAGGAACCCCTGACCTAACCTATATAACCATGCAACCAGGTATATTATTATACCTGTCTATAATTCTCGGGATCAACATTCCCATGGCCCGGTCTTTCACTAGGCCATCTGGTTGGTGGTCTGGTCAACCATGCCATTCAATGCAACTGCTCATAGCCTGACATGAGAGACACAGCCTTATTGATCAGGTATCCTTTGAAGATGTTTATCAAGTTACTTTCTGGGGGGAGCCCCTTCAGCTCCCCGGAGCTGTCCAGGCTGATATGTATATTATTAGCCTTTGGCATCAGTCAGTGTGAATGGAGTTCTAGGCCTACCAGGGACCACAAGCCAGAACATGGCTCCCCTCAGAGAGGCACGAGGAGCAATGGCCCATAGAAGTTCACATGTGTTTGGAGCATTCTTTGTCTGCCATTGACCGGGCCAGGCACCCAGAAAGGTAAGCGCCTCAAAACAAACCCTTACTCTGGTTAAAAGACTACAGAAAGCTAATGAGTGGACAGAACTCCCCAACTGAAAAACGAGCAAACGAGCATGACATCACACTTGCTGCACCGCTTGTCTGTGCACCTCCCCCCTCCCTGGGAGAGGGACGGGGGAGCCCCAGACCCATCACTCCGGCTATTGACCTGTCAGTTCTAGGCTGATGTGATTGTGGCTCCAGCTCCTGATTCTCTCTGTGTTGTGTTGTACCTTTTGTCCAGTACTACTCTTATGGTAGCATACAAGCTGGGAGTAATATTCACAGGTACTGCATGTTCTTAGGGTTCCCCTTCCCCTGAGTGCCTTGTAAGTACCGCCCTTGGGTTCAGGTTATCTTCCACAAGCCACCTTGGGAAGGCGGTGGTTTTGGAGGATATCTTCCACCACCTCTGTTGGTCTCCTGCTGCTTGGTGATTGACTGCCCTGGGAGTGTTGAGGGGTTTCTTCTCCCTTGTTTGCATTGGGGTAAGGGGTAGTTTTGCACTGGTAGGGGCACGGGGTACTGTGCAGCTAGTTTTCACAATTGCAGCAGCATGCTCGTTCCTTCTAGGACGTTGTCCTCTTGCGAAGTTTTCTTTTCATTTTTGTTTCTGCCTGTGGGGGGTGGGGTCTGCTCGTTCAGCTACCCCGAGTTATAGTAGGGTCTTGACCTCCTCCTTTGTTCAGTGTACCCCATTCGAAGCGTCTTGAGGGTGTTAAATGTAATGGAACACCTTTCTCTGGTGGGCACTCTGCTGCTTATTGGAGCTTAACACTTTGGCGTGCCCCCCCGCGCCACCCTTCAACTGTGCGATTTGGGTCCAGGGTTTCACGGGAGCGCGCTTAATTCTGAAAAGTGAATACTCTCTTCAACTTTGTCACCTTAATTCTCGTCCTACAAGATTAAATTTGGTATCATTGCGTTCGCAATAGAATTCTCTACAGCACTAAATGCATAAAAACTCCAAAAGCCCGGCTAATTACCCCCAGAAAACAGAGAAAGTGCG
Organism: Procambarus virginalis; assembly: GCA_020271785.1. NCBI lineage: Eukaryota > Metazoa > Arthropoda > Malacostraca > Decapoda > Cambaridae > Procambarus > Procambarus virginalis. The sequence continues at coordinate 1,578,800 of WNGS01000009.1, forward strand.
AACGAGTTACCCAGGAGCGCGCAAAAGCGATAAAATGTGTTCACTATTTTTCACTCTGGTCACCTAATTTTCGTCCTAGGTCTTTCATTTTGATATCAATGGGTTCGCAATAGAATTCTCTAGAGGACATTAGCATATAAAATAAAAAACCTGGTCACGCTCCACAGCCAACGAGTTGAAGATGGGCCACGTTGCCGCGAGTGAGCGCCCAGACTCCTTCCAGCTAAACTCCCAATTCCTGCCAACAAATGTTTAGTACTATTGTGTGTTGAACATGACATAGGCGTGTAGGGAAGACATAGGCCGCATTTTAAAACCAGTCCCCCAAAAATCGGATAAAAAACCTGATTTTTGCGATTATTTAAAGTGGATGACGCAAGTGCTGCGTCATGCCCGGCAGCACCGCCAGTAAATGGATGACGCAATGCTGCGTAATGCCCGAGCGAAAGTGTTAAGAACTTGTAAAGCCAAGCTTTCAAAATTGCACCGGGGCTTTGCGAACCATACTTATACTGGAGCCAGGATAAGAATGCAGGCCTCTGGGCTGTGTGCCCTTTGGTTGGGTTTTTTGCTCTGCTGCCTTGAAATCTGGTTTAGACTGGCAGTCCTGGCCTTGATAGGAATTGAGCCCAGGAGGTGGTGTCCTCTAACCTATATCTACCTTTATGTCTCCAGATTGGACCTGTGTTTTTTATTTTATAGCTTGGGTACTCTCTGTATATTTTTCTAGGTTTTGCACTTATTATCTGGATATACTCGAGACGGTCTCTCCTCTGGGCTGGCTTGCTTTACCCAAGCTGGTAGTGGCATCTTCCATGCTGTGGGCTCTGTGGTTACGGGTAACTGTATGTTTTGGGCTTTTCCATACTTTTCCCTGCCTCTCCAAGCTTATTTCCATTGCTTTTGGGGAGTTCTCTGTGTGCAGTTTTTTTCCAAGCTCCTGGCAGGTTGGGCAAAGACTACCTGATCACATCATAGGCACCCCAGGGCCAATTATGGCTATCTGCCTTGGTATAACATGTCTTGCCCTCCTGGGGGTTATGCTCCCCTGGTCATGATGTCCATTTTTTTCTGAACAGGATCGGTTTAGCATCAACGTGATGCCACTGCAATGATAACACCGATTTTCTGGTCCCAGGGCTAGCATCCTGGGTTCCCTCGAATGTGTGTTGCCTCTTGTCTGGTTGCAACAAAGGAAATATTCTTTTGCGGGGGAATTTGTTATCATGGTGCAAGCTTTAAGCTTTATTCATCTGACAGTTAAACCTGCAGAGCTTGTTTACTCTGTGCAGTTGGTGCTCCCTGGATGGAAGCCATTTAGTGCATTCTCCATCCTGTGTTATCTTGAACTAATACCCAGTCCTGCAACTGCATCATGGATATTTTGGATTATCTGAGCATTTTCTCACCTGGCAAATCTTCTATCGTCTGAGGTCCTTGATTGCTAATCTCTCAGGAGACCACCATTGAACCATATATGAGATATCACCCTAATCCCACTGGACTTTGAAGTAGCCATAGACAGTATGACCAGGACTGAACTCCTGAAGTTCTATATTCATCAAGAATTGCAAAAAACTACTATCACAGGCCCTAAACATCTTTTGGAGATGGAGCCTAGATACTGGTTATTCTCAACATACTTAGAACAGTAGAGACTGTGCCACTTCATAAAGGAGGTAGTAAGGCAGATGCAAAAATTGAAGACTAATAGCTTTAACGTTATACATAATAAAATTATTTGAGTGCCAAGAAGATAGATCACAAAACACATGGAATAATAGTGCTTATATAACCCTGGGCAATATTGGTTTAGGACAGAGTACTTCTGCCTCTCATAATTGCTAGATCATTATGACATACTCATTATGACTTGGCCTTAGATGCCATGGAAGACAAGTAAATGCCAATGCAATATATATATTTTGAAAAAGCTTATGACAAATGTGATCATGGTGTTATTGCACACAAAAGGAATTACTGGCAAAGTAGAGAGATGGATCTTGAACTTCCAAATGAACAGAAGCCAGAGTATAATAGTCAAGAAAGTCAAATCTGGATCATCCATTGTGAAAAGATCAGTCAACCAGGGTACTGTGCTTGCTATGGTACT
>WNGS01000009.1:1580937-1627550 GCA_020271785.1 Procambarus virginalis
TACTAATAAGTAGGTAATAATATATTTGTGGCAACTGCCACCTGACAGCTCGAGCGAAGTAGACCTCGTCTGGCGAAGGCAAGGCTCTGTGAACGCCCATGTTTTGCCACACTTCCCGACCCTATTGCGGATAAAATATGCCACCTATGATTTTTTTGTAATTTTTTCCTATGATCTTGGGCACACAAATGAAAACTTATATAAGACGAAAGAATTTTTTGTTGTTGTGTGGGCCTGTGGGTGTTGAAGCCATTTGGACCCCCTCGCGGTTTGAGGGTTAAGGGAGGGATGGGAGGCAGTTGATGGAGGGAGGGAAGGCAGTGAAGGAGGGATGGGGATGTGAGGGACGAGGCCGGAGGTGATGGATAGAGAGGCAGGGAGGGATAGGGGATAGAAGCAATGTGAGGAGGGGAGGGAGGGTGGGTGGTGGTGAGGGAAGATCGGCGTTTGAGGGTGAGGGAAGAGTGGGCGTGAGGGGAGAGGTGGGGTGAGGGAGAGAGTGGCAGTGAGGGGGTAGAGTGAGGGTGAGGGGAGGAGTGTGAGGGGGAGGGGATGAGGGAGAGTGGGTATGTGTGAGGGGGTGTGATGAGTGGGGGGTGTGGGAGAAGTGGGTGGTGAGGGGAGCTGAGAGGGGGGGATGAGGGGGGAGAGTGGGGGGTGAGGGGGGAGAGTTGGGGTGTTGGCTCGTGGGAGTCGCAATGGCGCTTGGGAGAGTGGGCGCGCTGAGGGCTGCTCGATGAGTTTCGGGGGTCTCTTGAGGGTAGCGTGGGGTTGCTTGAGGGGGTGTGTAGTTGAGCCGAGCTTTGTTGGGTTGCGGCGCTGATTGGGGGGATCTGGTCGCGAGTGGGGGTAGGGGGAGAGGGGGGCTGGTAGAGAGGGAGGGAGGTCGTGAGGGAGCGTGGCGGTGAGGGGAGCGTGCGGGGGGGACGCTGTGGGCGTGGAGGGGAGCAGTGGGGGTGTAGGGGGCAGATCGGGGGCGGTGGGGCCGGGTGAGGGGGAGGAGTGGGGTGAGGGGGGAGGGTGAGAGTGGGGGCTGAGGGGCAGAGTGGGGTGAGGGGAGTGGGGTGAGGGGAGAGTGGGGGTGAGGGGAGGGGAGAGTGGGGGGGAGGGGGAAGTAGTGGAGGGTGAGGGGAGAGTGGGGGGTGACGGAGGGAGAGTGGGGGCTCCGACGGTGGGGGAGAGTGGTGGGTGAGGGTGAGAGTGGGGGTTAGTGGCGCGGTGAGGTGAGGGGGGGTGCGGGCGGGAAGAGTCGGGGGTGTGGGCGTGAGCAATCGAGAGGGGGTGGGAGGGGCTGAGAGTGGGGCTGCGGGGAGAGTGGGGTAGCTGGGTGCGCGTGAGGGAGAGTGGGCGGAGGGGAGGATCGGTGGGGGGTGCGGGGGCAGAGTGGGGTGCGTGGGAGCGCGTTGGGTGGTGCAGGGGAGAGGCGCGTGGGGGGTGGCGGGGAGTGCAGCCGTGGGGGGTGCGGGGCCGCGTTGGGGGTGCGGGGGCGCGTGGGGGGTGCGGGGGCGCCGTGGGGGTGCGGGGGCTCGTTGGGGTGCGGGGAGCGCGTGGGGCCGTGCGAGGGGCGCGGTGGGGTGAGTGCGTGGCGCAGTGGGGGTGCGGGGGGCGCAGGAGAGTGGGGGGTGCGGGGGGCGACGTGGGGGGGCAGGGAAGCCGTAGGGGGTGCCGGGGGCGCGTGGGGGTGCGGGGACGCGTGCGGGGTTGCGGGGCGCGGGGGGGTGACGGGGCGGAGCGTGGGGGTGCGGGGGCGCGTGGGGGTGACGGGGACGAGTGGGGGTGGGAGGGGAGGAGCGTGGGGGATGAGGGTAGAGTGGGGGGTCGAGGGGAGCTACAGCCTGGTAGTGCGGGGAGTGCAGTGGGGGTGCAGGGGGAGCAGGTGGGGGTGAGGGAGGACTGAGAGTGTGGGGTGAGGGGCGCGTGGGGGTGCGGGGCAGCGTGGGGGTGAGGGGGGCGAGGGGGGGTGCGGGGCGCGTGGGGGGTGCGGGGCGCGTGGGGGGTGAGGGGCGCGATGGGAGAGTGCGGGTCTGATGGGGGATGCGTGGCGCGTGGTGAGGGGCGCGTGGGGTGTGCGGGGCGAGTGGGGGTGCGGGGCGCGTGGGGGTGCGGGCGCAGCGTGGGGGTGCGGAGAGCCGTAGGGGGGGTGGGGGACGCGTGGGGGGTGCGGGGCGCGTGGGGGTGCGGGGCGCAGAGTCGGGGTGGGCGGGGGAGCAGTGGGGGTGGCTGGGGGGCGCGTGGGGGTGCGGGGGCGCGTGGGGGTGCGTGGGCGCGTGGGGGTTGCGGGGAGGACGCGTGGGGTTGCGGGGCGCGGGGGGGTGCGAGCGAGGAGCGTGGGGGTGAGGAGGCGCGATGTGGCGGTGCGGGGGGCGCGTGGGGAGTGCGGGGAGCGTGGGGGTGAGGCGGGGCGTGGGGGTGATGGGGAGGCGGAGAGTGGGGGTGAGGGCTGAGCCGTGGGGGTGAGGAGGGCGCGTGGGGGTGCGAGGGCGGCGTGGGGGTGACGGGGAGCGCGTGGGGGTGCGGGGCGCGTGGGGGTGCGGGGGCGCGTGGGGGTGCGAGGGGCGCGTGGGGTGAGGGGGGAGGCTGGGGGTGACGGGCGGGAAGTGGGGGGCGGGGGCGGAGCGTGGGGAGGGGCTGTGAGGGCGCGTGGGGGTGCGCGCTGGGTGTTTTGGTTTACTCTGGTTCCCTTGTTGTGTGAGTCTCCACCTCGTACTGCTCCCACCTTGTCATATGCGGGCAGTTCCTTAATTCCGTCCTGTGCATAGCCTGGGCCTAACCCAGGAACTCATTGGACATGCATTACACAACTGCACTTTATTTCTTTTCGTCTGTATAAACCATCACCTGTCATATCTTACCTCCACAATGTTCCTTGCAACATTCCAACACTTCGAACAATTTTGGAAATACTGGAGCTCTGGAAATAATGACCTGGGTTCAGCCCCATATTGGCCGTTAAATCGAGTGGATACTGTAGAGGTAAAGTCCATGTCGCGGAGGAGGTAAGCCGCAATGGCCCGCTGCAACTCAGTAGGTGAGACGCGGGAAGCCAAAACTTCCAGAAGGACGGAACCGAAGGACCCGAAAGGATACAGAACCGATCCTGGGGAGGGGCTGAACCCAAATCCAACTTGTACACAGAGGGGAGGGGGGGGGGGGAAGAGGAAAACCACACTCCTTGTAACAAAAAGCCCCGCTCAGTGGGTTGGAAAACCCAGGCAGGATCCAGCGGGGCCCAAGGCCCCCAAGTCAACCCCTCCCCCAACCCCAGGAACCTCCACATCATGCCCCGGGGACGAGTCATCCTCCAAAGCCCCAGCCTCACAAGAAAAGCCAGGGCAGCTGGAAAAGAAGGAAGGAAGGAAGGGGGGCCCACTGGTCAGACCCTATTGTCACAGCTGGAGGAACCTACTCGAATGCTTTCGTCACCACCCTGGAAGGGGCAACCCCCAAAACTGCCCGAGTCTCAGAATCCTCTAAACCCCGCCCCGACCCCGAAGCTTAATTTTTATTACTATTTGCAATTTTTCTATTGCAGCTTCAATTGGGTCTTCAAAGTGAGGCCGAGGTGAGCATTGGCGCAGGTCTTGAGTGATCCTGGCAGGTGGCTCGGATATGACCAAGCTCGAGCTAGACTGGTGGCTGCTAAGCTTCAGGTATGTATTCCATTCACCTGGGCTGTAGTTTCACATTTTTTTTCAGGTATGTATGTATGCACTTCATGGCAAGTGTTTTAAATTCAAAATGTATTTAATAACCCTTTATTGAATTAATATCAATATTTTATATTTCATAAAAATTTAATGTATACAATAATTTTATCATTGTTGGGAAAATGCAAGAAGAGAATATTAGAGGTTTGTTACTTGATTAGAATTTTAGAAGAAATTTATTTGTTATAAACAGGTATTATTTTTTCTTTTCTATTAACCCTTAACATGCTCGGGGTCTAATATCCTGCTATCCGCACAGGCGCATGTCATTTTGAAAAAAAAAAAATTATTTTTCTTCCTAACCTGTTATTTGTGTTCACTGATCACGGGAAAAATAATAAAAAATCGTAAGTGCCATATATTGCCCGCTATAGGGCGGGGAAGTCTGGCAAATTATAGGCGCTGACTCAGCATGCGTCCCAGGCAGTCTGTTGCTCGCCAGCTGTCAGGCCAGAGTTGCCACAAAGAGATAATTACCTAATTATTTCAATGTCTCTGATTGATGTTTCATAGTTTTTTTGCTGTAATATTATTCAATAGTGTGTAGTTTGATATATTATATAATAAAATGAGTGAATCATTGCTGTACTCAAAATATGGTGTGCATATTGTTGATTCAGTTATGTTCATCAATCAGTGAACAAATACTTTGTCGGTTATTACACTATAAGCACAGGTTATATATAAGTATCTGCATGTTTTGTTCACTATAACGAACCACTAAGTAGCTATTATGAGTCAAAAAGTAACGAGGAGTGACCGCCGTGTACCAGCCAGCCACTCCCGCCCTCCCTCCAGTCATCTGACTCGCCCACATTCTCCTCCCACAATACTGTTTTTGCTATAATTCACTATATACAGATGGTATATATAAGTATCTACATGTTTTGTTCACCATAACTGTACATCTAAGCTTGTATGGTGAGTAAATGCACAAAGACATAGGACCTAACACAGTCAGCTGATGGCTGCCTCCCTCAAGGCCACACGCACTAATATTTCTCCTCCAACAATACTGTGTGATGTTATTACGCTATATACACACATTATAAATAAATATCTACCTGTTTTATTCACCATACTTGTACAAATAAACTGGTATGGTGCCCAAAGACGATCGTGGTATCCAGTAAACAACACCGTCGTCTGCACGGTGGCGTCGTGCAGACGACACCACCGCCCTCACCAAAATGGCGGCTCCAAACCTTCTCTTGCTGTTTATACCCTCTATACACACGTTATATATAAGTATCTACATTTGTGTTCACTATAGCGAACCACTAAGCTGGTATGCTGAGTGCAGTCAATAAAAGGTGGCCACACACAGTCAGAAAACATCGCCACCACCCTCCCTCCCACAGCATTACTCCTCCCTCCATGGCTCACAGCGCTAAATATCATCGCAATCCTGCTATTATCAGAACCCTGGTCACTTTTATCACAGTCAGGGGTCCTCTGTAATAATATCATCGCTACATAATAGCATGAACAAGTATATTTTGGCATTTTTAGGCGATGCTGTGGTCACAAGCTGAACAGCAGTGCTGTGAGCTCATGCTGCGTGCGTCAGGCTTGGTAGCTTACGCGATACTGAGGCCCCTAACACCCGGGAGTTTGGCCCACGATTTTTTTTAAAATGGCGTCTGTTTACAAGAGCCCTGATGAAGGTGTGGTGAACCCCGTGTATCCGCGGGCCGTTTAAATCTTGCGTAGTACTCCAACACATCATATGACGTGAAGAGCAGTTGACTGGTAAAACGCCTAGCACGTCATATGATGTGATGCGCACTTTAAGGGTTAATGTCCATAGTTCTCTCTTCATTCATTGGGATAGCTCTTGTAGTGTCTCGTTCAGATACACCACTTCTTACACCTTGCTTGTATTTTCTGAGGATGTAACCTATAGCTTCTTCCTACACCCACTTCTCTCCTTTCAGTAAATAGCATATGTTTTGTAAATTATTAATACAGTGGAACTGTAATGATCTGAAACTCAAATGCAAAAAGCACCATTTAAAATGAACAAATTCTGAATCACTTTAAATACTACCTGAACCACCTTTATGGCCCCTCTAACTAGTAACTTCAATAAAAACTTAGAAACTAATTCATTCCCAGAACCCAGGAAAATAGTGAATATAATACCAGTACTGAAGAAAGGGAACAGGCAGAAAATAACAAACTACAGACCAGTCTTCCTAACATGCTTCCCATTCACAGTACTAGAAAAGATAATCAAGGAATAATTAGTGGAGTATTTGGAGAGGATAAAATTTGCAAGTCAGTGTAGATTTAGAGGGGAAAATTTGTGTCTAATAAACTTGACAGAGATTTATGATAAGGTCACTATAAAATGGAGACACAGGCTGGGATAACTGGTAAGATATTAAAACTTAGAGGAAAATGTTAATGAAAGATCCCACTTGGGCAAAACAAGTTACACACTGCAAAACAAAACACAGCAATAAGTTTGCCACACAAATACTACAGTAAAGTGCTGTCAGCCACATGGCCCAGAAAGTAAATCATGCAGGCAAAGTTCAAAGTTTCCCAAAACACACTTGAGGTCCCAAAGAGGAAAGATAAAACCCCTGACACTAGTCGGAGGCAACACAGCACAAGACCAGTTGCAGCCAACTCAGCACCTGTAAAAGCAACACTTGGGACTTCCACTAGTGAACCAGAAAGCTGAAAGGGGAAAACTGTAAAAGAAGCAGATCCCCTGACCAACAGACAAGACAAATGACTGGGGTCTACACCAGCCAGTCATGTTGGTAGGCCAGAGCTCACACCTCACTCAAGACATAGGCACTGAAGGATCATATGAACTTGGTGAAGATTCTGAGAGCCAGGTTCAGACTAAATGGCAGAGCCCAAGAATGGTACAAGAGGTGCCTCACTCTGATCCCCAATTAAACTCTGAAATTCAAGTGGATGGGACCATGCCAGTAGGCATCCCGAGGATCCAGGAAAAGGAGCCAAGAGCCACTTCAATCCCCTGATAAACCTGGGCCACAGTGACTATCCAAAATGTGGGACAACGAATAAATCCACTGAGGACTGTCAGATTGTGAATAGAGGATCTAGAGTTTCTCCACTTGAGGGTGTGGAAGAAGTCGTACACCCACTGCAAGACGTGGTGGTCATCACAAGCACTCCCTTCAACTGGTATCTCTCCAATGAGGTATACCCTGAAGGGCTGGCAGGATGAACACTGCTGACTGCTAGAGCAGGGAAAACACAGAAGGACAGAGACTGGAGAATTACAGTCCTTGATGCACAGAGGTAGCACACTTGAGTCATTTCGTCTGGGTTTGAGCCTTGCGTGGGCATAAATTCTAAACTGTTTGCTCCTGTTCGTCAAGCAATAATTATGGCACTTGGTGATCTGTGTTCCAGATGGAACATGGGTTACCCGCCTTCAGAGTGTCACATTGTCGTGGTGAGATGGCTCACGTATGACTCCCTGGAGCAGGTGAGGGTTGCCTTGGCCCCCCCTCTCCTAGCATTATACATGCTAAGGTATACGCCCGTAGGGATCTTGTTTGGGTCAATGGAACACCCACTGGAGGGGTCGTCCATGAGAGGCTGCCCTTGGTGGATGGTTGGGTCTCCAGGCTGGTGCAAAAGGAAGAAACAGGTTTTTACACCAGTGTGGGAAAATGTAGGATGCAATAGTGCTCCTGTTAAAAAGGGGGGTCACTGCTTGGGACGATGCCCCACTGAGCACTGGCTCAGCCTCCCTAGCTGCCCTAGTAGGTGGTATTCCCTGGCTCAGAGAGTCAGACTTTTGAAATTAATGCTGTATGGACACCGAACTGATTTCTTTTACACAGGCTCATGGGGTGGGCAACCAGGTCCCCCAAGTCGGCCGCTGATGGAAGATCAGAAGATCAGACTCTGTAGCCCCAGCCACATTGTGCCCAGAACAGGCTCCTTTGTTGACACCCAACTTACCCCTCTCAATTCCCCTCCGACTTCTGTGGCAGGGTTGAGCCCCAAGCCTTCAGTAGTGACCACCTCATCACCTGGAGTGTCTGAGACACACACACACACACGATTCCTCCCCACTCGCCTTCATTCCAGGATGTGTTTGGTCCTGCCAAGTGGCCTAAGTATTTTATTTTTCTCGCATTGTTCATACATGTCTCATAATTAACACATCCATAAAATAAGTAAAAAACAAAGTCAAAGATGAACATGGGATACTAGAGAGGATCAGAGCCTGATCCTCTCTAGTGTCAGTGAAAGTGAAAATCAGGGTGGGGGCACAGGTAAATCAAGCAAAGATGGTTGAGTAAGGGGGCATAAGAAGGGGACAAAGGCAGACTAACAGAGTCCAGAGTGGGAGGAGGCCACGGAGAGGGACGGTTGAGGGAATGGGAAAGGACAGTAACATTGGAGTACACATGATCAAAGACAGTGTCAGAGGGAGAATCAAAGGTCATGGGATTCTCCATAGCAGGTATATTCGTGGCTTTTATGCCAACTTCCATGAACCTCCAATTCCTCATCTCGCAGTGTTCATCACATTGCATACGTTTCCAGGAGCTGATGCTTGGCCCTCGTCCTGTTCGCTTCCAAAGTTATTCCTTTCTTTCCTCCCCTCCAGTTTTTGCTGGAGCCCCTAACTACTACTCTCTTGGTCCATAATGATATTACCTTTGTCCCCTTACGTTCTCAGTCACACATTCATTTCTCTGCTGCCTGTATCTCTGTGAGTAAATAGAACACAGTATTCTATTTCTCCTCCGAAATGTTGTGCATTCTGTACTGGATCTTTAAACACATGTTGGACTCTTTACCGGAGCCTGTGCTCCTTTTAGGTGATTTTAACTGTCGGTATGCCCTCTGGGGTGATGATCTGACAAATACCCGAAGCCACATTTTGAAATCTTTTGTCCTCTCTTCTGAATTCTGGTGAGCCAACCCATGTTGATGCATGCACTCGCACACTTTCTTGTCTTGATCTAACTCTGTTCTTACTTATTTAGAGCTGACCCACAGGGTTCTCGATGACCTCCATAACAGTGACCATTTCCCCATCCTCATCCTTCTCTTTCCACTCTCCCATATCCTTCCCTAAACGGCAGTTTGATAAGGCTTACTGGAATCTGTTCACCCTCCACTCTACTTTTTCTGACCTATCTCATCTGCTTCTCCCTCGATCTTGCCTCCTTTTCATGGTGCCTTATTTGACACAGCCCTCTGCTCTATTCCCAGTTCTACCTCCTGGGGCTCACACTGTGGGTGACATAACTCACAATTGTGAATAGATACAAGAAATACACAACAATAACAAAGAAGTGGCCCATGGCAGGACTAAGATTCCAGGGATAGCCAACACCACTTAGTCTAAGCATAATGCTGAGAAAAAGTCCCATCAGAGGTACCCAGTTGTTGTTGTCAGGCAACTGAGAGAAGGTGCAAACTCGCAGGAAACCCAGGTGACCTGGATTGCCACCTGATGGAGTTTAGGTACGCTGTGGTTGGTGTTCATATCACCCCAATGATTCTTTGCCTCATTACAGTCAGGTCATAATTTTCTTTAAGCACTTGCTTATTTTGTTGTGCTTATGCTTTCTGGTGGGGTTTTTATTTGTTTGAATTTATCTCTGATCCCCAAGCTCCCCTTTGCTTGCAGAGAGAGCCAATTTCTGATCCTGGCACGCAAGGGTGGGTCTCGGAATCACCAGATGCCTGGTGCATCTGCCTAAGGCTTGGCTAGATATGCACTTAGCTTAAGGAGCTACCTGTACTTTGGAGTGGGAGTGGGGTGGCTCCCAGAAAATCCTTTCATTTATTTGAGCAGGCTCCAGATTAAACAGTGATCACCGTAGAGTAAATAGTTTCTTCCAGCTACGTTAAAATTGGTACTGTACTAATTTATCAATTTTACAAACCTGAAACACAGTAATATAGATATTTTGATTTACAGGTTAGTAAAGCAAAAGGAAAGGATCGGATAAGGAAGCTTTTAGAAACCGCAGTTTCTCTCGAGTTGGTGCGTAAACTATTTATGAAAGTGAGAGCCTACCACAAAGTGAGGGAAACACACTATTTTAAGGTGGGTGGTGCTCTTTGTTGTCTCTTATTTTGGATTTTAAGATGAAATTGCCTTTACTTTACAGGATGGTAATATGTTAACTACCTTTGAAAATGTACAGTACGTACAATACTCATAAAATAATTGTTTAAATGTCTTCAGGCGCGACTATACCACGAGGTTGGCTACATAGAGGAACGCAATAAATGTGCACTCGAATTTCGTCAGTTTGAGCTGCAGCATCCCTGCCAGTCATACCAGCTCTCTATTAACTCTTTTTGAAATTCTGACATTATTACACTATTATATTTAGCAAATATATTTGTTCTGTAATAGCATAGAGTACTGTACCTTGTTTTATTATTAGGATCCTTCTTATTGTTTTAGATCTACAAAACATACTTTGTACTGTTCTAGTCATATTCTTAACCTTTCACTATCATAAGTAGGAATGCTTGCACTTCACAAAAAATAATTGTTCACTGCAATAAGCAAATTTGATAAAACACTGTACATTGGAAAAACTAGTTTCCACATCCAGTAATCACCTTCACAACAGTTGTTTGATCCAGGTAGGTGACTTTATTTTATTATAATGAGTCAACAATAGTCATTTTTATAATAAAAATATATTGAACTATTTTCTTAAAAATTAAATAGAAATAAACATTCCTACAACTGCCAAGAAGAAAAAATTCAAATTATTTAATGAATGTATTGCTAATGATACTCATTGTTATCCTTTGTCTGCCCTGCCTACCAGGCCTCGACTTGTACCTTGCTTCTGAGCAGAAGTCCATAGTGATGTAGGGAAGCAAAGCACAGGCAACATCCAATGTTTGCGGTGTAGTAACACTGGCTACGAGTTCAGTCCCACTTCATTTTCAGGTCGAAAGTTAGACCTTTACGGTCTAACTTTCCTTTACCATTGCCCTTCTCCAACCTTGGAAAAAACTGGGGACTTTAAGTTGGGCAAGCCCTGTCATCTCTTCCAGTTGGGTTCTGCTGTTTGGTCTGGCTTGGACACCAGTCAACTTCTAACCTAGAGAACACAGTGCAGATTTATGTTTTATTTTCTGAATTCCTGTCAGCTAGCCAGTTAACCAGTCTACAACAATATAACCTGCTCTTTCCAGAATTCTCAATAAAGTATATTGCACTGTATTCTAAAAGAAAATGAGGTAGCCTTGTAGTCTGTGTTTCCAATGCCTAGAATCTCAAAAATACAATAAGTATTAAAAGAAGGCACCAAGCCGGGAAGGCTATGTAGCACCATCAAATGTGCGGAATAATCATAGGGCGCTAAATATCACTAAGGATGCCAATTTGAGAACAGAAATGCATAAGGTGAACGATATCGGAAGTATCCTGGTTGATGGGGTTCTGGGTGAACTTCTTCTCCCCAAGCCCGGCCCGAGGCCAGGCTTGACTTGTGAGAGTTTGGTCCACTAGGTTGTTGCTTGGAGTGGCCCGCAGGCCCACATATCCACCACAGCCCAGTTGGTCTGGCACTCCTTGGAGAAAAGAATCTAGTTTCCTCTTGAAGATGGCCACGGTTGTTCCTGTAATATTTCTTATGCTCGCTGGGAGGGTGTTGAACAACCGCGGTCCTCTGATGTTTATACAATGTTCTCCGATTGTTCCTATGGCACCTCTGCTCTTCACTGGTTCTATTCTGCAATATCGGATTCACCAAGAAATATATGAGGGACGTGACCATGAGGGACGGTCAAGAAGCAATACACGAGCGTCCTGGAAGTCAGGATATTCAACAAGGATATGCACGACCGTAAGAGGGACAATGCAGTTTGGACAATTAGGAGCAGGGTGGCGCTCCATTAAAGTGCCCGTGAGTTGAGCGTGTATTGTCAATATGCAACCTTGCCAGAGCTGTTTCCCACCGCTGGTTACGGTGGTAAAAGGAAGGCCACAGGGACACACTACTCTTAAGAGCACGCAATTTGTTACCAGTAACAGAAGACCAACAACCTTGCCAATGGGCAAGGATGGAGGAATGAATAATTGGGTAAACGTTGGAATAAGGAATACCTTTATAGGAGATGGGACAAGTGAGGATAATTTCCTTAGTGGCAACATCTGCAATACTCATTTAAAGACACACCAATATGGCTGGGAACCCAGCAAAACTCCACTGTCTTAAATCTACTGGAGATAAGAAACAGCCAAATGTTTAATCTTGACTATCACCAGATGGACTGGATTAGAGGACTCCAGAGCCATGAGGGCGCTGCGAGAGTCAACTACAACAACAAAGGGGGATTGATATTGAGAAAGCAGTTGACGAAGAGCAGAGAGAATAGCATAAAGTTCTGCCGTGAAGATGCTAGTTTCCGGAGGCAGGCAACACGTGTAGGTGTGGTCAGGAAAAACAACAGAGTAACCTACACCGTCTGCAGACTTAGACCCATCGGTGAAGATGGAAATGGAGTGGGAGTGTTAAGAATAATGTTAAAGGAAAAAGCATTTCAGAACTGTAGGAGGGTTAGAAGCTTTAGTCACGTGAGTCAGTGTTTTACAAAATTTAGGAAGGAGGACCCTCCACAGGGGCAGGGATGGAACAACGCGAGGAGAAATATTTGTAACACTAACCGAAAGAGACTTTTGTAGGCGAGACAACCAGACAGAAAGAGGGAGATGGTGAAAGGGAACAGGGACCACAGGAGGGGTAAAAGTCAAGGCAAGACATAGGCGAGAGTGAGGGTGTTGTAAGGACCCCGCAAGGTAGCGAAGGCAGTAGCGATCACAGTGGTCCTGGAGAGACAGGACGCCAATTTCAACATAAAGGCTGATGGTAGAAATTGAATGAAAGGCACCAGAGCAGAGGCATAACCTAGTATGGTGCAGAGCATCAAGACAGCGAAGAGGAGGAGAAGCAGACGAGTAAGTAGGGCAACCATAATCAAGTTTAGACAGTATGAGAGAGGAATGTAAAGAGAGAGGCGTGCGCCTATCCACTCCCCAAAAAGTATGGAACAAGACCTTAAGTAGGTTAAGGGCCTTAGAGCATTCAACTTGGAGGTAAGAGATATGGGGCAACCAAGATAAACGAGTGTCAAAAATTAACCCCAAAAGCTTAGCAGAATCTTTGTACACAAGGAGGATGACCATAAAGCGACAGAGGGACAGAGAACGACCTGTTTCGGAGTAAAAATCATAGCTCGAGTCTTGGTTGCAGAAAACTTTAAGCCATAATTGGTGGTCTAGGACGACATGGCATCAATCGCAAGTTGGAGCCGTCATTGAAGGAAAGGCGAGTTATTACCCCAACAGCAAAGGGTAAAATCATCGACATAGAGCACTGAGAAAATGCCAGAGGGAAGGGAGGAAAGAAAACCATTGAGGGCAACAAAGAAAAAGAGTAGTCCTCAGAACACCTACCTTAGGGTACACCTTCATATTGCCAAAAAGAGGCAGAGAGAGCAATACCAAGCCTCACTCAAAAGAAATGACTAGAGAGAAAGCTTTGTAGGAAGAGGGGGGGGAAATTACCATGAAGTCCAAAAGAACCGAGTTGAGACAATGTGGTATCTCCAGGTATCTCGTATGCCTTTTCCTGTCAAAAAGGACAGCAATAACGGTCTTCGCAGCAAAAGCAGTACGAGTATAGACCTTCAAGTTCATGAAGACATCAGTTGTGCTGCAGCACTTCTGAAAGCCAAATTGAGAAGGGGAGAGGTGGTGATAGTGTTCCAAGAACCACATCAAACGGACATTGACCATACGCTCACAGAGTTTGCAAAAACAACTCGTGAGGGCAATGGGGCAGAAGTCCTTAGGAGATGTCCCTAGAGACCCTAGTTTCTGAATAGCAAGAACCACCGCCTGAAGCCAGTCCTCGGGAACTGATGACGACTCGGATACGGTTATACAGATTTAGTAAATACCGAGACTCGCATGGAAGGAGATGGTGAAGCATCTTGTGTCATCCGAGCCCGCTGCTGAAGAACCGTAGAGAGCTAGGGCGGACTGGAGTTCAGAGAGAGAAGGTATCGTTATAGGGAAGCTGGAGGTGAGTGCAAAAATCTAGGGGAGAAGATTCAAGAACAGTCTTACGATTCAGAAAAGACAGGATGATGAGAACTGGAGCTAACAGTAAAAAAATTGGAACCTAATTCGGTCGCGACTGCCACCAGATCCGCCACAACAGTTCCACGGAGGTGAATGACTGGCGAGACATCTGGAACAAACTTACCCGCTATCTTGCGGATTTTCTTCCAGATCTGGGGGCAAAGGAGTATCAGACGTAATCATGGGACATAAGATTTCCAACTCTCACGTTGAGCTGTACAGATGGTTCTATGGGCCATTGCACTCGCCTTTCAAAAGAAAATAAAAGAAGCAGACGTCTGCTGGCATTGGTATTTCTTCCAGACTGCCCACTTACAACGGATAGCCCGAGCACAGTCTGCAATCCACCAGGGAACGCACTTCCACATGCCCCGGGAGGTTGAGCGGAGGGCAGCATCAAATGTGTCATGAAAAAGGATGAGGGCTCAAGGAAGAGGCCAGAGAGAGTAGCATGTAGGGTGAATAGGTTCCAGTCAGCCTTAGCAAACTGCCACCTAGGGACTAAGGAGAGGGGAGGATGAAAGAAGAAAAAGGTGACAAGGATGGGGAAATGGTCACTGTTATGGAGGTCATCAAGAAACCGCTACATGAAATCCAAGTAAAGAGACAGCGAGCAGGAAGATCAAGATAGTGCCAGAGTCCACATGACCTCACTCAGAGGGGTCTGGTAGCTCAGTTGACAGCGCGTGGGGCTCGTAATCCTGTGACCCAAATTCGATTCCCGACGCCGGCAGACAAATGGGCAGTTTCTTTCACCCTGGTGCCCCTGTTATCTAGCAGTAAATAGGTACCTGGAAGTTAGACAGCTGTTATGGGCTGCTTCCTGCATGTGTGTTTGAAAAAAAAAGTTAGTAGTTAGTAGCAGTTGATTGATTGACAGTTGAAAGGTGGGCCAAAAGAGCAGAGCTCAACCCCTGCAAGCACAACTAGGTGAATACAGTACATGAGTGGGTTCACCAGAATTTAGAAGAGACAGTGAAGGAGCGAGGACAAATGGTTGAGGAAGGTGGCCCCGGGTGTTTATCAGAGCCTCACCCCAGAGGGTATGCCGACAGTTGAAATCACCCAACAGGAGCATAGGCTCTGGTAAGGAGTCTAATAGGTGCCTAAGATCAGGAAGAGAAAGTGGGACATTTGGGGCAAGATAAATGGAACAGACCGTATACCATTTACTCGCAAAGATACGGGCTGCAGAACATTGGAGAAGCGACTAGGGGAGGGAGCGAGAGGGGAGCCGGTCAGCCGAGCGGACAGCACACTGGACTTGTGATCCTGTGGTCCTGGGTTCGATCCCAGGCGCCGGCGAGAAACAATGGGCAAAGTTTCTTTCACCCTATGCCCCTGTTACCTAGCAGTAACATAGGTACCTGGGTGTTAGTCAGCTGTCACGGGCTGCTTCCTGGGGCTGGAGGTCTGGTCGAGGACCGGGCCGCGGGGACACTAAAGCCCCGAAATCATCTCAAGATAACCTCAAGACTAAAAATGTAGGGGACAAAGGGAATATCAGTATGAATCAAGAAAGCAGTAGAGTTATGGGCCCCAGCAAAAGCTGGGGAGGAGGTAAGAAAGGAATTACCACAAAAGTGACCAGGACGAGCACCAAGCATCGTCTCCTGGAGACAGATACAAAGCGGTGAAAACTGTGTTATCAGAAGTTGGAGTTCATGGAAGTTGGCATGAAATCCACAAATGTTCCATTGAAAAATAGACATTGTCAAAAGGAAAGAGAACAGCAACAGAGAACAATGAAAAAAACAAAGAACACAGCATACTAAGGAGGAACACTAAACATCAGAGGTCCACAGTTGTTCAACATCCTCCCAGTGAGGATAAATATTGCCGTATACATCTTTAAGAGAAAACTAGATCATTTTTTTTCAAGGAGTGTCGGACCAATCGGGCTATGGTGGATATGTGGGCCGCCCCAAGCAACAGCCTAGTAGACCAAATTCTCACTAGTCAAGCCTGGCCAAACTTGGGGAGTAGAACTTCCAGAACCCCATCAAGCAGACTGGGAAGAAAGGAGGAAAACCCCTTGCTTCAGAACGTAAAGGCGCAGAGGAGGAGTTGGTGGGCAAGTCCAGGTCCAAGGCTTGGAAATAGTTGTGAGACAGAGGAGTGGTAGAATGCAACACACGAGAATAAGATGTGTTAGCGAAAGGGGAGAGACAGCGGACTTGGCGTCTCGCCTCAGGAAAAGAAACTATCGCGGTGCTTCAAATTAAGAATGGCTTCCTCAAATTTGTAGTGTACACACAAGTGGGAGAAGGTAGGGTGGGCATCACCGCAATTGAGGCAGTGGGCCTGGGGAGGGCCTAGGATTCTGACTTAAGAGTGACCCGAGTCACCACACATGGGGCATACACACACTACACTTGTACATTTGAGGGCACCATACCCAAATTTCCAGCACTTATTGAAAAGTCTGTGAATGGGAATGTACTCCTGAACGGAGCATCGGGCACCAGCAAGAATTATGGAAGGTGGAAGGGTCCTACTATCAAAAGTTTATCTTCCCAACGTAAAGAGGCTGATGATCACGCCCACAAGAAGGTCGAGTGAAAGTATCAACCTGGAGGATAGAATGGCCTTGGGCTTGGAAACATATCCTAGCCAAGGATATGTTTAATATCCTTATGGCAGTCTTCCAGGTCCCTAACACCAGTCACAACATGGCGCAGGAGGATAACAGTGCCAAAAATGGCATTTAACCAGGCATTTTTGGAGACCCGAACACGGGTCTACTCAATGCTGGACAATGCAGCTAAGCATGCAGCTGCATCCTTAGAAGGAGCAGCAAGGACACGTGTACCAAAATGGGTGGGGTTAAAAGTAACAGAAGCATTCACCGAATAAACGAGGTGTTTATGAAGGAAGAAATTGTCAGGACGTGTAGAGTCCAGATGGTTGAGATCAAAGTATTTAGTCCATGTAGCAGGACTAAACAAGGTGTTGAATGTACGAGCACTGGAAGGGATCATGCTAGGGCGTCAATGGTGGAGTCGGCGCCGAGCACCCCCAGCGAGAGGGGGGGGGAGCTGTGAAAGGTGCAGTTGTCACAATGAGAGAAGTAGCCGCTCCAGGTGATGACATGGTCACCACTGGGGGGGGGGGGCTTGGGGCTGAACCCTACCACAGAGGAGGGTGGGGGAGCGGAGAGAGGTAGTCGGGAGGGTCAAAGGAGTAGCTTGGTTTGGGCACACTGTAGCTGGGGGCTACAGAGCCCAGCTTCCAACACAGTCCAACTCGGGGGGGCTTGGTCGCCCACCCTATGAGCCTGGGAAGACGATCATTCAGCGACATAGAAACAAGGAGATAACGTTTCATTCATGAATGAGCCCCCATACCCACCATGGAGCCACAATTAGAGGATAGGACACCCAACAAGAGACAGGCTGGGGTCCCCCAGGGGTGCATCATGAGTATATGCCCTGCAATCACCACCTTAATCCCTTAACTGCTCAACACACCAGTTGATGTGGTGAGTTACTGCCGCAGAATTGCACACCACATCTACTGATGTGTTGGAGTACCATGCAAGATTTAAAAGTCCCGTGGCTACATGGGGTTCACATGGCCAGCAAGAGGCTTAGGGCCCGCGCAGGAATATCCCTGCGAGAAAAAAAAAAAAAGCTTCCTCAAGGCTCTAGTAACCCTCCCCATCTTGAAAAAAAAATCCAGAGTCCCTCACTTTCATTCTAGGGTCTTAGTAAGAAAATGAGGACTATTGCTTGGCAACATCACCATCCAGTGTCTGAACGTTTAGGGCAACCATAGAGGAGACACTAAGCTTTTAGCAACAGCAAATGTGTGATTACCATGTATATATGAGGCAAAATATGTGCTATATGCATTTTTAAGATTTAGGAATATAATATATGTATACAAATATTATATACGTATACAAATAAGTATGCAAGTGTGTATATCTATACTTGTATATTCATACATACTTATATTTTGAGTTATACATAATAGACAGTACCTTTGACACAAATACAACCTGTTAGCATGGACAACTAAATAAAGTGAGAAACTATAAAAATATATAAAAATTATTCCCATACAGCACCTCAACTCATTTTACCTAAAAATATACAACTTCTCCAGGCCACTACAGCTAAACCACAAGAGCTAGAGACTTTTTAATTGGATTTTTGTGCTTCCTGAAGGCTAATTCACAATGTTATAAGAAAAAAAAAATGTTATCAATTTTTTTCTTGAGCATATGGGGTATGTCAGCTATTAACAATTAGCAGTCAAAGGGTTAAATTAAGAACTGTCAGTCCATTGAGATAGAGTTCAGCAACGAAAGAAGGATTGACAATAAAAGCGTCACCTCGCCCGCAACGTCGGGTACCACAGTTCTATGGGTGACAGAGTGAGTCTCCCCGGATACCGGGGCATCAAAACAGATGTCCAAAAAATTAAGAACCGTCAATGACCAAGTCTGATCAAGACTGGCAAAAGGTCGGTGGGAAAGACAATGAGAAAGAAGAGGAGGTGGGAGGAAAACGAAACAAAGGAAAAAAGTGACCAGCATAATTAGTGAAGATGGCAGCAAGAGCATAAGGCTGCAAAAGGACAGAGGACCATCCCATAAAGCATCACACCCCGGCAGCCATTTACCAAGCCCCCTCACGACGACAACAGGCTGGAAAGGGAGGGGGGGGTCATAAATACAAGCAATAAGCATACTTGCCAAGGAATATGTACCCTATTTTATTTGCAAAATACAAATACAAAACTCTGCCGTTTTTCACATTTAAAATTTAAACAACTTGCTTTTTTTCACACCATTACTGTATAGCACTACTGATCTTGAATGTTCTTGGATACTTTTTGACTATCTCCTGTGCCACAATCAGTGATAAATAGCCTTTCCAGGCTTTTGATAATTACTAATCATGGTGATTAAAAGTTACAAATAAGACACACACATCAGGTGAAAGGAAATGTATCATCTTCAGATGATTTCGGGCTTAGCGTCCCTGCGGCCCAGTCCTCGACCAGGTCTTTTTTTTTGTTACACACCCCCAGGAAGCAGCCCGTAGCAGATGTCAAACTCCCAGGTACTTATTTACTGCTAGGTGAACAGGTCCATTATGATGAAAGAAACTCTGCACATTTGTTTCTGCCTCCACTGGAATTTGAACCCGGACCCTCAGGACTACGAATCCAGAGCGCTGTCCACTCAGCTCTTTAGACAATCATGGCCAGAGGTTGAACCCAATTCCCTTGGTTGTGAGCCGAGGATTTAGGCCACGAACTTCCCTTATTCCCCACACAGCTTTTAGAGGTTTAGAGCTAAAACTCCTGTTCTAAAGGACATGTGACTGGATGAACATTACAAGAAGCTGTGAACCATTTTACATAAGTGTAAGCATTCTACTTTTTGATAAAACAAGCATTTACCTTCACTTTTTTATTACAATCACATCAATTCTTTCCATACTAAAATTTCAGCAGCTTCACATGCAACATACTTTAAAGCAACACTGAATTACATGTATTTACAGGGCACCAATGATGTGTAGTAAGAATCTATCATACTCAAAAGAAGGCGCCAAGTCGGGGAGACTATGTAGCAGCACCATTAAATGTGTGGGATATTCAGAATGCGCTAAATATCACTAAGGATGCTAATATTGGAACAAAAGCACACAAGGTGAGCGATATCAAAGCTATCAGATTCACCAAGGATTCTACTGAGGGACAAGTGACCGCGAGGGAGTCGGGGAAACAAGACACATGCACGTCCTGGAAGTCAGGACATTCAACAAGGATATGCCCGACCGTGAGAGGGACAATAAGGAGCAGGGTGGTGCTCCATTAAGGGCTCGAGAGTTAAATGTGTATGGCCAATACGTGACCTCGCCAGAGCCATTTCCCACTGCCAGTTACAGTGGTAGGAGGAAGGCCAAGGGGGGACGGGCAACCCTTAACAGCCTGTCCACTATGGACTCCACCATAATAGCAACAAGATTTTGAACACACGCACTTAGCCATAACCACATGAAAGATCCCGCTAAAATTTTCATAATTGTAACGAGGAAAATAAAATAGCAAGACTTTTTTTTTTTTTTTAATTTTATTTCTTTAGTTAACAGTTGTGAACATTTAATAATTGTCCAAACACTACTGGAAACTGCAGTCACTAGGGCGTGATTCTCTTTGGATCTCGGGGGAACATGGATGTTTTGCGTATGTTGTCCAGGCCCAGGTACAGCATAGTCACTCTCTCCAAACCAATCCCTCCACCAGCATGAGGTGGGCAGCCATATTTGAAAGAATCTACATAGGACTGAATAGTGTCAATTGGAATTTCATGAATTTTGGCTCTCTCCACCAAGAAATCGGCATCATGAATTCGCTGAGCACCTGATAAGATCTCTTCCCCACGCATGAACATGTCATAAGAGTTACTCCATTTTGGATTGCTGGGATCGGGCATGGTATAAAATGGCCTTACACTCAGAGGAAACTTGTCTAAGATATAAAAATCTGTATCATACTTGGCCTTAACCAATCGCCCTAACAATTTCTCATTTGGTGTACTTAAGTCTTCAGTCTCATCCATCTCTATTCCTGCCTCTTTCAACATAGCCACTCCTTCCTTGTACTCTAGACATAATGGTGGATCTAAAAACTTAAAAGGCTCAGCTGGGAACTGATTGTTCACTGTAGCAATCTCATCGGCATAATTGTCTCGAAGTCCTCTAAAAATCTCTGTGAACATACTACCAATAACAGTCATAACTTCATGGTAATGGTGGGTAAATGCCATCTCCAAATCTAGTCCAACAAATTCAGTTAGATGCCTATGAGTATTTGAGTTCTCAGCTCTGAAAACTGGACCAATGGTGAAAACTTTGCCAAAATCAGCAGCAATAGCCATTTGCTTGTACAACTGAGGACTCTGAGCCAGAAAAGCTTCTTTATCAAAATATTTCATGCCAAACACATTTGCACCACCTTCTGATGCAGAAGAGATGAGCTTGGGACACATGATTTCAGTAAAACCACGCATCTTGAGTGCTTCCCTGAACAGATGGCAAACACCTGCTTCCAGCCTAAAGATTGCTTGATTGGTAGGTGTCCGCAGATCCAAAACTCGATTGTCTAATCTAGTGTCCTGATTTACCTTGATTTGTATGCCATCTGGATCATCTCCTTCTGGTCTCATAGCATCTTCTATCTGTAAATATAAATTACTTAAACAAAATCTTTCGTGTACTTGCACAACATTCAGATTATGCAGTACAGTGAGTACTGTACTATAAAAGACAAATTCACTTAAGCATGTGCAGAGAAAGGGAACAAAGCTAATCCCAGGAATTAGAAACCATCCATAAGAAGACGGACTAAGAAATCTTTATTCATATCCCCACTTACTCTTTGCCTTTCTGAATGTAAATAAAGTACTGAAATAGATGAAAATATATGGAAAGGATGAACAATAGTGACATTTGAAGTATAAAGTAGACATTGTATAAAAGTGGACATTGGGTAATAGATGCTCTTATAAGTTGCTGAACAGAGACCATGACTGAAGTTTAGTAAGTGTTAGGTGAACTGCTATATAAAACTACTGCTATACAAGAAGTAAATAACTATCAAAAGAAAGCACCAAGTCAGGGTGACTATGTAGCACCATCAAAGTTGAAGGATATACAAAAGGTACTAAAATCACTGAAGATGCTAATACAGGAACAAATGCGTATATGGCGAGCAATATCAAAGGTACTGTATCTGTTTCCACCAAGGATTCCATCGATGGGCAGGTGACAGCTAGGGACAATCGGGAAGCAAGATGCACGCACATCCTGGAAGTCAAGACATTTAACAAGGATATGCACGACCGTAAGAGGGACAATGCAGTTTGGACAATAAGGAGCAGGGCGGTGCTCTATTAAATGCCCGAGAGTTAAACGTGTATGGCCAATACGTAGCCTTGCTAGAACCACATCCCACTGCCGGTTACTATGGGAGGAGGAAGGCCATGAGGACACGCTACCCTTAAATTTGTTACCAGTAACACAAGATCAACCACCCTGCCAATGGGCACGGATTGAGGAATGAATGACTGGATAGAAGTCAGAATAAGGAATGCCTTTGTGGGAAATAGGGCAAGTGCAGTTAGCCTCCTTGATGAAGTGTCCACACAATCATTTATGGAAACACCAATATGGCTGGGAACCCAGCAAAACTCTACCGTCTTAAATCTGCTGGAGATTAGAAACAGCCAATGTTGAATTTCAACTACCACAGGATGGATAGGATTAAATGACTCCAGAGCCATGAGGGCATTGCGAGAGTCAACTATAACAACAACAAAGGAATGTTGACAGTGAGAAAGCAGTTCACAGAGAGTATACAAAATTATATAAAGTTCTGCAATGAAGATAGTAGTCTCCGGGGACAGGTGACACACACAGGTATGGTCAGGAAATGCAAAAAGAGTAGCCTACACCCTCAGCCGACTTAGACCCATCTGTGAAGACGACAATGGAGTGGGAGTGTGAAGAAAATTGGGCAAGGAAAGGGTATTTCAGAACTGTAGGAGGGGTAGAAACCTTTGATATGTGGGTCAAGGTTTCGCAAAACATTTGAAGTGGGATCCTCCATGGGGGCAATGCTGGAACGACACAAGGAGAAATATTGGTAACACGAACCTAAAGAGAATCTTGCAAGCGAGACAACCATACAGAAAGAGGAAGGTGGTGAACGGGAGGGGCAACTGTCAAAGCATGACACGAGCGAGAGTGAGGATGTTGAGGGACCGCACAAGGTAACGAAGACAGTAATGATCATGACGATCCTGTAGAGACAGGACACTGGTGTCAACATATAGGCTCAGGTCGGGGACAAGCAAAAATTACCAGAGCTGAGGCATAACCCAATATGGTGCAGAGCATCAAGATGACGAAGGAGAGGCAGATGAGTAAGCAGGACAGTCATAATCGAGTTTAGACAGCACGAGGAAGGAATGTAAATAGAGGAGTGTGCATCTATCAGCTCCCCAGAAAGTATAGGAAAAGACCTTAAGTAAGTTAAGGGCCTTAGAGCATTCAATACTACTGTATACAAGACTTGCACTGGAAACTAATACAGTTGGTTGGGTTTTTCATTTGTGCCATAGTGTTTAGGATTGTTTCTCTTGATTGAGATTGGATCTCATTATGGTATTTTTCTGTGAGGGATGAAGTTTACCCTTCACAATTGTAATCGCCTAGTTGAATTTGAAGGGGATGAGCCACGGCTCTTGTGTCTCGCCTCTAAACTCTACTGTGGATTCCAGACATTACCTTGCGTTGGTTCCAAGGATCAACATCCCCATTGTCCCCATTGTCTGACCAGGCCTGCTAGGAGAATTTTAGAAACTCTCTAATTGTGAAATAAAGAAACTAGACAGGGTATAGTGTAGACAAGATGGTTGGTCTGTATGTGGAATGGTTTATTATTACTGAGACATGAACAGGGTCATGGTCTATATATTATTTATTATATCTAAAGTGGAGGACAAGGAGAATTAGGGCACTGTCCAGTAATTCTTCACCAAAGTAAATAGCCATGCAAGGACTTTAGCCAGATTGAACAGTTATTCGAGAAATTGTGTTTTTATGGTCTCCATATAGTGTTTGGTTATATAATGTTCTTAACCCTTAACCTTCAGTCTGCTAAGGGTCTTTTTGCCTTCAACACCCACAGGGAAAAAAAAAAAAAAATTCTTATAAAAGTGTTCGTTTCGTCTTATAAAAGTGTTCGTTTGTGTTCCCTGATCACGGAAAAATAACAAAAAAATCGTAGGTAGCATATTTTGGCCGCAATAGGGCAGGGAAGTCTGGCAAAAAGAGACTGACAGAGCAGTCGCCAGACGAGGTCTGCTCTGCCTCAGCTGTCCGGCTGGGGTTGCCACAAAGATATTATTACCTAATTATTTCAATGTCTCTGATTTCTTCTTTGTTTTTTTGCAGTAATATTATTCAATAGTGTGTATTGTGATATATTTATATAATAAAATGTGTGAACCATCGCTGTACTCAAAAATATGGTGTGCATATTAGTGATTCAATTATTATGTTCATAAAACAAACAAATAGCTTTGCTGTTATTACACTATATACACAGGTTATATATAAGTATCTGTATGTTTTTTTCACCATAACGAACCACTAAGTTGGTATTGTAAGTCAAAAAGCAATGAAGAGTGGCCGTCACTCACCAGCCAGCCAGCCACTCGCCACCACTCCTCACTCACCTCCTCACTTGCCAACATACTCCTCCCACCTTACTGTTTTTGCTTTTATTCACTATACACAGATGTTAAACATAAGTATCTACATGTTTTGTTCACCATAACTGTACATCTAAGCTTGTATGGTGAGTATAGGCAGTAAGACGCAGCTACTCACACAGTCAGCAGGTGGCAGCCGCCCTCAAGGCCAGACACACTAATATTTCTCCTCTAACAACACTGTTTGTGGTGATATTACACTATATACACACATTATATATAAGTATCTACATGTTTTATTCATCATACTTGTACAAATAAGCTGGTATGGTGCCCAAAGACCATAGTGGCCACCAGTTAACAAGACATGTCATGCTGATGACGCACCTCCCTCACCAAAATGGCGGCTCCCAACATACTCCTATTGCTGTTATTACACTCTATACACACGTTATATATAAGTATCTACATTTGTGTTCACCATAGCAAACCACTAAGCTGGTATGGTAAGTCCAGTCAATAAAAGGTGGCCATACACAGTCAGAAGACAACGCCACCACTCTCCCTACTTCAGCATTACTCCTCCCACCATGGAGCACAGCGCTAAATATCACCACAATTCTGCTATTATCAGAATCCTGGTCAGTTTTATCACAGTCAAGGGTCTTCTGTAATACTATCATCGCTAAATAATAGCATGTACATATATATTTTGACATTTTTAGGCAATGCTGTGGTCACAACCTGAACAGCGCTGCTGTTAGCTCATGATGCGCGCGTCAGCCTTGGTGGCTCGCTCAGTACCGAGGCTCTCACACCCAGGAATGTTGGCCACGATTTTTTTTCTAGGTGGCGTCCGCTAACTATCGGATTGTGGCTGCACTATCGCTGCCCCTATCCCACGCGGGGCGTTTAAATTAAAGCGCAAGACACTAAAACAGCTATTAATGTATTGCGTGGTATCGGTAATGTTACTCAAATCATCTATATATGTATTGCGCGGTCTAAGGATTAAGCTGCCACAGCCTTAATAGCCATCAACACCGCTGTGTGCAAGAAATAAAAAAATTCTCAAATTTTTTTTGTCTTATAAAAGTGTTCATTTGCGTTTCCCGACCACAGGGAGAAAAAAATCGTAGGGCAACATTTTTTGACTGCAAAAGGGTGAGGAAGTCTGGCAAAACTGAGGTGTTGACAAATTAATCGTTGGAGCCGGTTAGCTCTGCCCGAGCTGTCAGGCAGGAGTTGCAACAAAGATATTACCTAATTATTGCAATGTCTCTGATTGATTTTTTCTTAGTTTTTTGCAGTACAGTAATATTAATTCAATAGTGTGTATTGTGGTATACAGTGGTACCTCGAATAATGATCGCCTCAATTTTGGGTAACGACCAGCCCAATCGGCGACAATTCGTCTCATATGGCGAACACTCGTTTGAGTAATGTCAACACCACATGGGGGGGTCGCGCTGCTTCTTGCACATTCTCGGACGCCTCCGACGATGCAAATAAATTATGTTTTTTTTTTTAAAGATGCTAATGATGCTAAGATATAAAGGGGTGACTGCCGAGATGTTGCAAAGCATCGACTTTTTTGTAGAACAAAGAAATTAATTTTTTTTAAATACAACAAATGTCAAAAAGGTTCGTTCGGTGGTCAGCAGGTAGACTGTTCCAAGTTTCTTAAATAAAAAAAACGAAAAATAAAAAAACTTTGAAACAATTTGGAAAATGGACAAATGCCGTAAAGGTTCATTCAGTGTTTGTCGGGTAGGCTTCTCCATTATTGAGACGTAAATGAAAAATACAAAACAAATGGAACACATTTGAAACAAAGAAAGATTGTCGTAATGGATCCTCCTACCTGCAAAACACTGAACGAACCTTTTGTGGCTGGGTTAGTACTGAGTGAGCAACCATGGGTGGCCATGTGCCTCTGGCTTTCAAACACCTGTCCGACACAGTGTTGAAAGAGTGCGCTCTGTCGGTGAAATTCAGACCTTATTGTTTGAAGAACATCAGGGTCATGATATTGGTGAAGTTAAGCGCAATAAGGACCCAACACAAAGGTCGGATGCAAGTGATACAGCACATGTAAGGATGATACAGCGAGTGTATCCAGTTGTAGCTCTGAGCACCACCGTTGCCTCATCTCCAATTTATATATACATAGATGAATCATTTTCTGCGTTCAGTGATGATGCATCTGATACAAGTAACATAAATGATCAGTGTTAGCTACTTCCATGGTGGTGTTTTCCATGGATATTTTCAAGATTAGCTGAATCTCTTCTTGACTGACGGACACTCTTTGAGGCTGGCTGCATCTCTTCCAGAATGCCAGGATCTCTTTTTAGATTGACGGACACTCTTCGATGCTGAATCTCTTCCTGTGTGGGACCTTACAAAGCAATCTTTTCAAGACTACCTTACAAACTGATCTTTTCCTATAATATTTTCAATATTATCTTATGCTTTACAAGCTTGGCTACATACCACCTACAAGTACTAAAGCCAAGGCTGTACGTGAGTGCGTTATTTGCAAGCACACAGAACAAAGAAACAGGACACAAAAATCTATCTACCTGGTGCTACAAGAGCAAAGTCGCACTGTGTACCATGGACTACTTTGTTCATTATTACTCCCCTCCAAAGTACTGAGAATGTAATACAGTATGTTACTGTGTAAATAGTGTGTAAAACTGTACATTTTGTAATTTTAGTGAATTTTTACCAAGTAATATTGTGACAATAAACATTTATTGTGGACACATTACTGACACATGTATCACAGTTCCATGGAACATTATGAACTTTCTACTGTATACATATTGTAAAGGTCACAAATATGCATCATATGCGATAAAAAACAAATAAAACCGCATTGAAAATACATAGAACAAATTATTGAAAATATATTTGTGGCAACACGTGGTGCTAGAATGGCCTGCGTGTCTGGGAGCTTTACACACGGGCGACCAGCCCCTGATGATGCCACAGCGCACCTTGTCCACATCCCCAAAGCCAAAGTAAGTGGACTTTGGTATTTATTTTTACATAAACATGTTCAGGGAAGGGAATTTATCATTTTACAAAGAAAAATAATTTTTGGGAGGAACACTTGATGTCATGCACACTGGGGGGAATTTCACAATAAACACGGAGCATCACAGTGGTTAAATGGGGACATTTGTTTTGAAACACGGGCATTTCACATGACGAACACGGCGCCGGAACGGATTAAATTCGTTATTCGAGGTACCACTGTATTTATATAATAAAATGTGTGAACCATTGCTATACTCAAAAGTGCGGTGCGCTTATTAGTGATTCAATTATTATGTTCATAAAACAAACAAAATAGTTTTGCTATTATTACACTATACACAGGTTATATATAAGTATCTGCATGTTTTGTTCACCATAACTGTACAACTAAACTGGTATAATGAGTTGAGACAATAACAGAGGTTGCCACTCGGTCAGCTTACACTTTCCCCCTCCCTCACAAAAATGGTTCCTTCCAACATACTCCTTTTGCTCTTATTACACTCTATACACACGTTATATGTATCTACACTTATGTTCACCACAGCGAACCACTAAGCTGGTATGGTGAGTCCAGACAATAATAGGTTGCCCCCACACAGCAGACGACTATCTGCCTCCCTCGCTAACATTACTCCTCCCACTATACAATGCACAGAGCTAATTATCACTACAATCCTGCTATTATCATAATCCTGGTCATTTTTATCATAGTCACGGGTCTTCTGTAATACTATCATCTCTAAATAATAGTAAGATACATTTATATTTTGACTTTTTAGGCAATGCTGTGGTCACAAGCTGAACAGAAGTGCTGTTAACTCATGCTGCATGCACCAGCCTTGGTTGCTCACTTATTACTGATGCTCTCACACCCGGGAATGTTACCCGCAATATTTTTTAAATGGCACCTGTTTACTAGAGCCCTGAGGAAGCTGATGTGAACCCCGTGTAGCCGCGGGACATTTAAATTCAAGTCCCGCAGCTACACGGGGTTCACATCAGCTTCCTCAGGGGTCTAGTAAACAGATGCCATTAAAAAAAAAAATCGTGGATAACAGTCCCGGATGTAAAGACCTCGGTACTGAGTGAGCACCAAGGCCGGCGAACGCAGCATGAGCTAACAGCATTGCTGTTGTTTGTGACCACAGCATCGCCTAAAAATGTCAAAATATATATATGTACTGTAACTTCTATTATTTAGTGATGATAGTATTACAGATGCGTCTGACTGTGATAAAGACTGTGTACAATGTTCAGATATCAGTGAACACTATGCTGTTCGAGATGTTCAGAGCACTAGGCAGGTAGCCACAGCACACTGCCATTGTTTGGTCCATCTAAGAATCTTGAAACAACTTCTCTTGTTCCTTTACAAAATAAACTTGTGGAAAATTATTCATTTACAAGATTTAGTGATCAGGATTCTGATAAGAGCAGCAGTTTGGTGAGAATTAGCGATGTACATAGTATGGTGGGAGGAGGTATGTTGGTAAGGGGTGAGGTATTACGGACAATATATGTCACCTACGACTTTGTTGTTATTTTTGCTGTGACTTGGGAACACATTTTAACAATCTTTAAAGGAAAATAAATATTTTTAATTTGTTTTTCATGCGCACAGCGGTGTTGTCAGTGTTAAAGTGTTAACACTTTCACTGCCTAATGCCGTATATTCCATCATAAATTGAAAATACGAAATATGCGGGATGATGCAAACGGCGTCACTAATTTAAACATTTGTAAAAATTTAATTTATTGTCTGAATACTATGGGATTTGTTTTAAAATGAGTATCAACTTCTTCCCATTCTCTGTATATCCCACATGGCATCCTGACCCCACTGTGTGGGCACTCACCCACACTGGAGGCTCACTGTTCTCAAGACCTTGCTCGAGACAGCCACAGCCTCCCCTTGAGTCAAAAAGTTCCCCCATTCTGGTTACTTTATCTCAGGTATTTGTTGTTACCGGCTTTATAAACACGGCAAATTGACTTCCAGATGGATACTGATCAAGAGTAGAGCCAATCCATGACGAAAGCATTAAAATAAACACGTATGAGGGAAAAGTTATTGAGTTTCGTCGAAAGTATAGAAAAGTGAAACTTATATGTTCTTATATGCAAATGTTCCTTTACAGCATTCTACTGTGAACAATTTAATACCAAATTTTTGTAGCACAAAATCTGAGGTGAGAAAGCTGAAAAGAGAATAAACATCGGAGTGGTGAGCTCTCAGACAACGCTCAGGCTACCTTGCAGTGTGCGGAAGGTCTAAAGTATTTGAAAGCAAGACTTATATGTTCTTATATTCAAATATCCCTTTACAACACTCTATTGCAAACTATTTGATGTCAAATTGAACGACGTAGCACAAAAACTGAGGTCAGAAAACTAAAAAGACTATAAACATTTGTGGGTGTTGGCGAGATCACACGCACCGCTCGGGCTACCTTGAGGTGCGCAGCGGGTCGTCCACTGGGGCAACGAACGTGTTAATAGCTGCACCGCCCAAGGGTTATCTTGTAATCACATCTTGTAGATGGTGATCACATCTTTGATTGCAGTTGAAGGGTTAAGCTTTTGGTAATCAGTTGCTGGTTCATTCCTAAAGGTAATAACACAAGTTCCAAAGAATAGAGCACTTTTTTTTTTGTTTTTTTTTTTGAGATATATACAAGCGTTGTTACATTCTTGTACAGCCACTAGTACACGTAGCGTTTTGGGCAGGTCCCTGGAATACGATCCCCGTCGCGAAGAATCGTTGTTACAACCAAGTACACATTTTACTGTTGAGTTAAACAGAGGCTACAGTTAAGGATTTGCACCCAGTAAATCCTCCCCGGCCAGGATACGAACCCATGACAAAGCGCTCGCGGAACGCCAGGCGAGTGCCTTACCACTACACCACGGAGACTGGTAAATGTGAGATACTCAAATACTATGATGTATTTAAGATATACAAACATATATAGAAGAGCAAATTTATGAAAAATCCTGAACCACTGCCTAAAGACAAATCATCTAGAGCTAACAAGACATTTTCCAAGCACACACCAGTTGTTCAAATTCTATTTTTACAGCAATTTAGGAAAAAATATTAAATTTGTCAGTGATTTCCAATACAGTACTCTTACCTTAAAGAATACAATATCTCACACTTTAAGGCAATAAGCTTATATGAACATGATACATTTGGGATTTTTCATACCTGCAATGGTAGTCGTTGTGCTGAAGCCGAGACAACAAACACCTTGGTGGCATAAATTTCAACATCCTGTATACTACAAGACTCAACTTTATTTCCTGCCATCACAACCTATAAAAAATAAATCAATATAATTTTGTTTTCATTTGTTTTGTTTTTATTTGTGATTGTATTCATTCCCAACAATAAATACTGGCACTGCCATTCACCCAATACCCATCTAGCACAAATATTTGTCACTTCCAGCCCCCACCACCCTACTTCACTGCACACTTTTATATTTTTGTAGGAAAAAATGATCCAATAATATACGTGTTATGCAGAGCAGCACTAATTAGGGAATGCCTGTGTATATTCTGTATGCAAACACTTGAACACTTTATGCCCCTATCAAGAAACATGATTTGTGTGCAAAAATGTTATCCGCAATAAAGTTTGCTCCATGTACTGTTTTTCTCAGCAATTTAAAGTAAATTTGTTGAGGCAATGTTAAAGCAGTATACTGTATAAATTATTCAGAAGTGGAATTGTTAAAAAAAAAAACAGCGTAGAATGTAATGAAACACCATTTTTTGGGTGAGACCAGGAAGCTCCCCCGGAGCTATCCAAGCTGATATGTATATTATTAATCTTTGGCATCAGTTACTGTGAATGGAGTTCTAGGCCTACTGGGGACCATGAGCCAGTACCTGACCCCCTCAGAGAGGCACGAGGAGCAATGGCCTACAGAAGTGCACATGTGTTTGGAGCATTCTATGTCTGACATTGACCAGGCCAGGCACCCAGAAAGGTAAGCGCCTCAAAACAAACCCTTATTCTGGTTAAAACTACTATTGAAAGCTAATGAGTGGACAGAACTCCCCAAATGAAAAACAAGCAAACGAGCATGACATCACACTTGCCGTGCCACTTGTCTGCGCAGCTTACCTCTGCTCGGGAGGGGAAGGGGAAGCCCCAACCCCATCACGCCAGCTATCCACCTGTCAGTTCGTAGCTGGATGTCAAAACACGCGAAAAAAATGCCGACTGGAGGGGGGAGGGAGGGTTGCCAGGACCCCCGAAGGACCAACAAGTCAGATAACGGACGACAATGAGAAGCCACCGCTTGCATAAACTGCTCAACCACAGACTCCGCAAACAGCAAGGACAAGATGGCGACGAAAACCTAAAAGCCAGGGCCCAGGCAGAGTACAACGAGGAAGCGAGCATCACTAGCCAACACGTGAGACGTGAAGTGAAAACGGTGATACTGTACCGTATCTCGCAGGATCGGCGCAACCAGCTCCAGCAGGGCAGAACGATGCACACACTGCTGAGTAATGTGGGAGAACTACTTAGGACACGTACTGCACGAAAATAAAAATTACCGTATGGAAAAGGAACAAAGAAAAGTCCGTAGCCAGAGCCAGAAATCCTACCTCCTCCCAACCTAACGAAAATTAACTACAGGGGGCAGGAGTGGTTGGTTGGAAATCTACCTCCCCCTGCAAACAGTGCAACACAGCAGCTGGTAGTGATACAAGTAGAAGATGAAAGAACTCAGTTCCATAACCAAACACTGGTTCTGTTCAATATCAGGGAACTGAACATGGACACAGACCAGCCCAGCACTATCATTAGTATAGCCAAGATGCACATACTAATATACACAACAATGTGTAGGATAGAGGTAGAAAATACGTAAATATGCAATGAAAAAGACCTTAAATATGGTCCCAGTACCGGTAGCTAGGGACAAGAGAGTATAATCAATATGATGAACATATTAATATGACCTAAGTAGCAATTGGTAACTGAATGTACACGATCAATTATATATACAGAGGGATTACAATGTATATAGAAGGGTGCAGCCAGGCACAGAATGACGGTCAATGAATGAGTGTCCAGAGTCAAGAAAAGATTCAGTCGCTGAAAGATTAAATCAAAAGTTACCGAAATTCTGGCCTGTGCCCCACAGTGTAACGAATAACAATGTATATGGACATAGTAAGGTCACGTTAAGATGCACACAAATTGGCCAATCAACACATGACAAACAATACCCAACACCTATAAAAAAAATTGAGAATGAGTGCCTAGTTGACAGTGTCGCCAGACCGTATAATCTCCCCCTGTAGAGCGTAGGCACTATAGTGTCACGACACAGCTTAGCCGTGTAATATTCTGGGAGCATCGCTGGTGGATTATGTCCTGCGTTGCATGTGCAGTAGAAGATTAGATGTAGTGTAGAGGTGAAGGCGGCATCACTCCGAGCCACCTCACACCCGTATGCAGAGAAAAGAACTAGGAATTTTCCCTATATATAAAACCAGAACTCCCCTAGTACCTAGGGGCTATGACTGGATAGAGAAGAGTATTTAGTGCGGCGTAGTACCCATGATAAAGGTTGCGGAACGCCAACACATGTTAACACCATCCATAAACAAACGATCAACCTTATGCTATGCTCACGCATGATGTCCGAGCTGGCTCCTCCCTACTTTCGGGAAGGGTGCCTACAAGGTGTATTTAACGATTATTAATAAGCCGAGACAGATTACCGAGATAAGATGTGATCATAAAATAATTAGATATAGTATTGAAAGACGATAAGTAGTACGGAAGAGTACCAATGAGTCCTATAGAGAACTGGAGGTAATCCTCATAGAGAACTGGAGGTAATCCTCACCAGAAATCGACAGATGTTCCAACAAGTTTTTAATTATCGAAGTTCTTCTCGAACCTTCGAGATCCTCGATAATCAAGCACAAAATTACTGATGCTCATATGGGCCCATTGGCATACGTGACAATGGTCATACAGGATGACCAATGGTCATACAGGATGACCAATGGTCATACAGGATGACCAATGGTCATACAGGATGACCAATGGTCATACAGGATGACCAATGGTCATACAGGATGACCAATGGTCATACAGGATGACCAATGGTCATACAGGATGACCAATGGTCATACAGGATGACCAATGGTCATACAGGATGACCAATGGTCATACAGGATGACCAATGGTCATACAGGATGACCAATGGTCATACAGGATGACCATTGGTCATGCAGGATCCTAAAACATGTAGTAGAAGAATACATATCCTAGATAAGAATGTTGAGAAAGTGGTTACCTGGTTGATGGGGTTGTGGGAGTTCTTCTACTCCCCAAGTCCGGCCCGAGGCCAGACTTGACTTGTGAGAGTTTTGTCCACTAGGCTGTTGCTTGGAGCAGCCCGCAGGCCCACATACTCACCACAGCCCAGTTGGTCCAGCACTCCTTGGAGAAAATGATTTAGTTTTCTCTAGTAGATTTACACGGTTGTTCCGGCAATATTTCTTATACTTGCTGGGAGGATGTTGAATAACCGTGGACCTTAAAATTACCCACAGGAAGAACGGAACCGATGGACCCAAAGCGACACGGAACCGATGGACCCGAAGCGACACGGAACCGAACCCAGGGAGGGGCCGACACCCGAACCAACTTGTACATAGAGGGGGGGGGTTAAAAACCCCCCTCCACATAACAGTAAGCCCCACTCAGAGGGTAGAAACCCAAGAGGGGTCCAATGGGGCCCATAGCCCCCAAGTCAGGCGGGAACCTCCACACCAGGACCCGGGGCCAAATCGTCCTCCAAAGACCCGGCCTCAAAAGAAGAATCCGTTGCAGCTGTAAAAACACTAAAGAAGAGGGCCCACTGGTCATACCCATACACAACGGCTGGTGGAACCAGCTCAAATGCCTCCATCGCCACCCCAGAAGGGGCAACCCCTGAAACTGCCCAAGTCTCAGAATCCTCTAATACCTGGCCCAACCCTAAATCCCTCAAGACACTTTGGAGCTGGAAGCAAGGGGAAAAGGGGGGGGGGACCAGAAGGAACCACAGCAGGGGGAAGAACGAGGGGGAGCGGAATGTACGAAGGCCAAAGCGACCAACACCCCCAAATTCGGGTCCCTATAAGCAAAGCAGGGCAGACTCGGGGCATCCGGGGTAGCAATCAACCAAGCACATTGCAGCAGCCTAAACTTAGCATTCAATGCCTGAGCCGCCTGCACCCGGAAAATGTCAACAGTGGATCGGGTGAATGGAGACACAAACAAGCAACAATGCTCGCAGGACTCCAGGTCAAAGGTGTCACCGACCTAAAAGGCAGCATGACGGAGGGAAAAAAATGAGTGTCGCCCTGAGACAAGGGGACAACCCTCAAACTCACACAAGATGAGAGGGAACCCAGGGGGTCGCATCCATTAGATCCCTTAGGTTTCCCAGGGCCCTTAGACTGTTATCACTAAGGGTAAGCCCAGACGGGGTACTGCTAACTGGCGCCCAAGGCTATCAAACAAACTTCTAAAACTGAACCCCGGGACGTGTCCACTCACGGGGGGGGGGGGGGGCCAAGCAGGGAGTACCACTGAACACAGGAGAGCAAGACTCTACTATAACTGGGGTAGGAAAACGAGCAGACCCCCCACCCCACCAGGCAGAAACAAATATTAAAAGAAAAACCCTACAAGAGGACAACATACCCAGGAGGAACAGAGCTGGCTGCTGTAATAGGTGAAAACTAGCTGCACAGTACCCCGTGCCCCTAACAGTGCAAAACTACCACTTGCCCCAAGGTAAACAAGGGAGAAGGAAACCCCCAACACTCCCAGGGCGGTCAATCACCAAGCAGCAAGAGACCAACAGAGGTAGACCTCAAGGTGACTTAGGGAAGATAACCAAAAGCCCCAAGGGTGGTACTTACAAGGCACTCAGGGAAGGGAACCCTAAGCACATGCAGCCCGCGTCCCTGTGAATATTACGCCCAGCTCGCACGCTACCGTAAGAGTAGTACTGGACACAAGGCACAGCACAACACACAGAGAATCAGGAGCTGGAGCCACACGACCGAGCCACAATCACATCAGCCGAGAACTGCAGGCGGATAGCCAGAGGTATGGGGTCTGGGGCTCCCCTTTCCCCCTCCCAAGGAGGGGGGTGCTGCGCAGACAAGCGGCGCGACAAGTGTGATGTCATGCTCGTTTACTCATTTTTCATTTGGGGAGTTCTGTCCACCTGTTAGCTTTCAGTAGTAGTTTTAACCAGAACATGTATGTGCTTTGAGGCACTTTTCTGGGTGCCTGGCCCGATTGATGACAGACATAGAATGCTCCAAACACATGTACACTTCTATAGGCCTTGCTCCTTGTGGCTCTCTGAGGGGGAGGGGGGCAGGTTCTGGCTCATGGTCCCCAGTAGGCCTAGAACTCCATTCACACTGACTGATTCCCAAGTCTAATAATATACATATCAGCTTGGATTGCTCCGGGGAGATGAAGGGGCGCCCTCCAGAAAAAACTGTAAAATACAGTGTACTTACCAAAAGTAGATACAGTAAATTACTTCTGATAATCTAATCTCGTCAGTTTTAACAAACTAGTGAATATATATGGACACACTGCATCAGAAACTTAATAATAAAGTAAAATATACCATTGTGCTGTAAATGCAAAAATAACTATCATATCAAGATAGTTCATCTTTAACTCTTCCGATGCAGACAGCACTCTTGAGCATTTTTGGGGTTTCCGTGGTATGTTGACCACATCTGTGAATATCAGCACACATTGCAACTGTGCATCTGCAAATATTGGATTTGGCATATGCCAAAATCCATAACCTCCAAATTTGTTTAGAATCTAATTATTTTGTTAGATGGAAAGTGGGAAGTCCGAGTCATCCTCCCACACCTACATTATGGCAAGTCATTGGTGCAGCACCGTACCATAATCTACCCATCCTCTTGTTTAGATAGTACTTTTTGTAACTATGTGCACCATAGTAGAAACACTGTATAACACTGTAACACTGTTCCTATGAAGAGCAGGGGTGCCATAGGCACAATCAGAGAACACTGTATAAACATCAGAGGTCCGCGGTTGTTCAACGTCCTCCCAGCAAGCATAAGAAATATTGCCGGAACAACCGTGGACATCTTCAAGAGGAAACTAGATTTATTCCTCCAAGGAGTGCCGGACCAGCCGGGCTGTGGTGGGTATGTGGCCCTGCGGGCCGCTCCAAGCAACAGCCTGGTGGACCAAACTCTCACAAGTCAAGCCTGGCCTCGGGCCGGGCTTGGGGAGTAGAAGAACTCCCAGAACCCCATCAACCAGGTATCAACCAGGTAACTGTATCATTATGGGAAAACACTGTACAGGGTATTACATTACAGAAACACTGTACCATTATGACTGTGCTGGGAAGACGGGACACCACGAGCGTAGCTCTCATCCTGTAACTACACTTAGGTAATTACTGACATACTAAGGAATTAGATAGTAGAATTTTGTACTATTCACTTTATAGTCTGAAAAAATGAAGCCAAAACACAACTTAAATATTCTTAGGCCTAGTATAGCACACACACGTA
This sequence comes from Procambarus virginalis, assembly GCA_020271785.1. NCBI lineage: Eukaryota > Metazoa > Arthropoda > Malacostraca > Decapoda > Cambaridae > Procambarus > Procambarus virginalis. The sequence continues at coordinate 1,617,683 of WNGS01000009.1, forward strand.
CAGTACTATATTAGGCCTCAGTGTGTATTAGGCCTAGGAAGGTTAGGTTAGGTTAGTTTAGTTTGTCTTTGCAACATATATAGAAAAAAAAATTTGTCTGTCCAAATTCATTATGTCCAATTTCTACTTTCTTACTGTGTTGAACATCAGTATATGTACTATGATCCTTATTGTCACTACAAGTGCTATACTAACAAAACAGGAGGATGGGCTGCATAATTGCTTTTATTTTTTTTAAATTTTATAAGATATTTGAGGATGCCGAGAAATTTTTTTAGTTGGTAGTGTGGGTATAAATCCACTTTTCAGAGTCGAACACAACCAAACTATAGCGCCTAGTATGTTTTGCTTATTTTCCATACTACTTTTTTTTCTAAAAATTTCATAGGCTCTAAACATTCTAAAAAAAAAAAAATGCAGTCTATGGAAGTTGCCCAAAAATAAACACCAGCATGGAAGGTTAAATATGTAAGGAACAATATATTCTCACGTGCCTACCTTGCCTTCCACGTCAATAATGCTTTCCTTGGCAATATTACAAACAAATTTGATCATTTGTTTGGACACCATTTCACCAACAGCTATCAAACACTGAACAGTATGCTCTCTGCTTCTCAACACAAAAAATGCTTGCTTTCCTGTAAAGAAAATTACAATTCATTATACATCATTTTAAATTATACTGCCAATATAACCCTTAGGCTTCAACAATGTTTTTAAGCATCTTATGGTTGGTATACACACTACAAACTGTGTTCATAGAATGAGGTTGTGGCAATAAATAATATCACTTCTAATTATTAATTCTTGAAACCAAGAAGAACAGATGTCTGAAGTTATAATAACCCTAAGGAAGCATATATGGAAAGACAATCCCATTTAACTAATTATGGCATTGAACTTTAAAGTGTAATTTAATGTAGTAGTCTAAGGATTAAAGTTAATAAGTACCTGTTTAAATGGAAATACTCAAGCAAGGGAAGGTTAAAAGGTTAAAAAGAAATAAATATGGAAAGAGCATATGATGAGGTAAAGTAGAAGCAAAGGAACTGAAGTCAAATAGGCAATGGTTGTTAAGCAAGCAAGTAGCCACACACAGTGGGACAATGGTTGTTAAGCATGCAAGTAGCCACACAGAAAAGGTGACACCCCCAGGGTCAACACTTGCATCAGAGGAGCTCCTGCATATTTCAACAATCCTAAGTATTGTAGTACAGGTTGATGATAGTGAGTGGTGTCCCAGAGAACATAAAGGTATAGTGCTTTTGAAAAATAGGTGACATAACAGGAATGTGCCAAGGGAAGTGAAAAATCAAATGAGAAAAAGTTGCCCCTAGTGTTTCCAGTGCAGAGAAGAACATTCAAGATGGCCGCCAGCAAGAGGAAAACAAAACAGAGCTTGATTTTGCAGGATTCAATGAAGAAAGCATTGATATTAGTAGTCTACATAACAAGTTGGTAAAATTAGATACTATAGTGAACTCTCGTGTAGAAATAATTAGTAAATTGAAAGAAAGTAATGACCATTTGAATAGGAAAGTTTTATGTCTTGAGGATATAGTTAAAGACTTGTGCAAGGATAAAAATCAATTGGAAACAAATTGCAAAGCCATGGAAGAAGAAAATAAACTCTTAAAAATAGCTTTGGAAGAAGTTAAAGTAAATTTAAACATAAAAGACTACAATAGGTTAGGTAAGGAAATTCAACAGGAGAAACAGCTTTTGTCAGCACAGATGGAGGAAGTTACACAGGGTATAGAACAGTGCAAGAAAGATATGCAACTCACCTATGCACAAGTGGCCAAGGAGAAGGACAAAATTGAAGAAGCAGTAAAGGAAGTCAAACACTGCAGCAACCAAGATAAAACAAACATTAGGCTGGAAGTGAGAAAGGAATTGGCATCTAACCCGAGGTTGGTGCAAAACACAGTTGATCGGAGTAAGTCCCTGATAATTTTTGGCTGCAAAGAAAAGGAGATAACATCTAGGTCAGAAAGAGCTGTAGAAGAAGCGAAAGTAGTAGATAAAATTGTTGGCCTCGTAGAAGGTCTTACAACTATAGAGAATGTGTGCGACTATAGGAGAATAGGCAGATACGTAAAAGGGAAAGATCAACCTTTGAGGATCACCCTAAATGGTGCCAAACAGATGGAAGAAGTACTAAGGAATGCCAGAAAATTACAAAGTGATGAGGATGGGAAATTGGGTCGTTAAGACGAGATCTTTCAAAAGAAGACAGAGAGAAGCTGAAACTGAACCTCGCCGAGGCAAAAAGTTTAAATGAGACAGGAATGAAGAAGAAATCAATTCTTTTTTCTACAAAGTGATAGGGGTAGGCAGACCAGTAAAGTGGTACATAAAGGCAAACCAACAAAATCAATAGAGAGAGGGGGAGTGAAGAATAAGGAGAGGGGGAACAAATTCCTGAAGATTGCATACACCAACATAGATGGAGTGAGATCGAAGATACTGGAGTTAAGTGATGTAATATAGCTGCAGACACCAGACATTGTTGCACTCACAGAGACAAAACTTGAAGATGTTATTTTAAATGAGGTTATATTCCCAAGGGGCTACTCAATTTGGAGACAGGACAGAAAAATTAGGAAAGGCAGTGGCGTTGCTGTGCTGGTGAAAGAACACCTAAATGTGAAAGAAATAATGACTGCCAATCCACAAGAAGTTGACATAATAGCACTAGAGATCTGCCATGATGATGATAAACTAATGATCATAAATGCATATAGTCCACCGCCAAGCAGCACATGGTCAAAGGAGGAGCTAGATAGTAAACGCGAAGGTCCTATAACAATAATGAGAGAGATTATAGTGAGAGCGGATAACGATAGATCGCGTCTCATGATAGTCGGTGAATTCAACTTGAAATCCATAGACTGGGAAGCATATGAAGCTAAAACAGAAGATTTTTGGACCTGTAGATTTGTAGACCTCATCCTGGAAACATTCTTGTATCAACATGTTAATCAAGCTACAAGGATGAAGGAAGGGGACGTTCCCTCCATGCTAGATTTGATATTTACCAGGAAGGAGGAAGAGATATTTGACATTCAGTACCTTCCTCCCTTGGGTAAAAGTGACCATGTCTTTTTGGGAATAAAGTATGCAACGCATTATAATCTGGAAGAAAATAAGGAGGTTGAAGCAGTTGAAAAACCTGACTTCAGGAGAGGACATTATGGCCATCTTAGAAAATTTTTTAGTGAGTATAATTGGACAGACTTGATGCTAGACAAGGAAGTGAATGAGATGTATGTCAAGTTTTGTGAAATATATGATAAAGGCACAAAAAAATTTATACCAAAACAGAGATGCAGAACTAGGAAACAGGATTGGTTCAAGAGAAATTACGAGAGGGCCAGAGACCAAAAGACACAAAAATGGAATCAATACAGGAAGAGGCCAAACCCCCAAACATACCAGCGATACAAAGATGCGAGAAACAACTACACGGCAGTGAGGAGAGAGGCAGAAAGAAATTTTTGAAAAAGGGATTGCAGACAAATGTAAAACCGAGCCAGGTCTATTCTATAAATTCATAAACAACAAATTGCAAGTAAAGGATAATATTCAGCGGTTGAAAATGGGAAATAGATTCACGGATAATGAAAAGGAAATGTGTAAAACACTAAACGAAAAGTTCCAAAGTGCGTTTGTACGAAATGAAATCTTTAGGGAACCAGACACAATAAGAATTCCAGGGAACGGAACATGGATGAAAAATTTCCTAACTGACAGAAAAATGAGGGCCGTAATCAGAGGCAAGGTATCGGATTGGAGGAATGTTACGAGTGGAGTACCACAGGGTTCAGTTCTTGCACCGGCAATGTTCATTGTCTATATAAACGATCTACCTGTGGGAATACAGAATTACATGAACATGTTTGCTGATGATGCAAATGTAATACAGAACCAGGTCTATTCTATAAATTCATAAACAACAAATTGCAAGTAAAGGATAATATTCAGAGGTTGAAAATGGGAAATAGATTCACGGAAAATGAAAAGGAAATGTGTGAAACATTAAACGAAAAGTTCCAAAGTGTGTTTGTACAAAATGAAATCTTCAGGGAACCAGATACAATAAGAATTCCAGAGAACAACATAGAGCACATAGAGGTGTCTAGAGACAAAGTGGAAAAAATGCTCAAGCAGCTAAATAAGAACAAAGCAGTTGGTCCAGATGGAGTTTTGCCATGGGTTCTGAGAGAATGTGCACCTGAGCTCAGCATTCCTCTTCAACTGATTTTTCAGGCATCCCTGTTTACAGGAGTTGTAGCTGATGTGTGGGAAAAAAGCTAACATAGTTCCAATCTACAAAAGTGGAAGCAGGGAAGACCCCTTTAATTATAGACCTGTATCATTGACAAGTGTAATAGTCAAAATATTGGAAAAAATAATTAAAACTAAATGGGTAGAACACCTGGAGAGAAATGATATAATATCAGACAGACAGTATGGTTTTCGATCTGGAAGATCCTGTGTATCGAATTTACTCAGTTTCTATGACCGAGCAACAGAGATATTACAGGAAAGAGATGGTTGGGTTGACTGCATCTATCTGGACCTAAAAAAGGCTTTCAACAGAGTTCCACATAAGAGGTTGTTCTGGAAACTGGAAAATATTGGAGGGGTGACAGGTAAGCTTCTAACATGGATGAAAAATTTTCTGACTGATAGAAAAATGAGGGCAGTGATCAGAGGCAATGTATCGGACTGGAGAAATGTCACAAGGGGAGTACCACAGGGTTCAGTTCTTGCACCAGTGATGTTTATTGTCTACATAAATGATCTACCAGTTGGTATACAGAATTATATGAACATGTTTGCTGATGATGCTAAGATAATAGGAAGGATAAGAAACTTAGATGATTGTCATGCCCTTCAAGATGACCTGGACAAAATAAGTACATGGAGCGCCACTTGGCAAATGGAATTCAAGGTAATAAATGCCATGTTATGGAATGTGGAATAGGAGAACATAGACCCCACACAACCTATATATTATGTGAGAAATCTTTAAAGAATTCTGATAAAGAAAGAGATTTAGGGGTGGTTCTAGATAGAAAACTATCACCTGAGGACCACATAAAGAATATTGTGCGAGGAGCCTATGCCACGCTTTCCAACTTCAGAATTGCGTTTAAATACATGGATGGCGATATACTAAAGAAATTGTTCACGACTTTTGTTAGGCCAAAGCTAGAATATGCAGCGGTTGTGTGGTGCCCATATCTTAAGAAGCACATCAACAAACTGGAAAAGGTGCAAAGACATGCTACTAAGTGGCTCCCAGAACTGAAGGGCAAGAGCTACGAGGAGAGATTAGAGGCATTAAATATGCCAAAACTAGAAGACAGAAGAAAAAGAGGTGATATGATCACTACATACAAAATAGTAACAGGAATTGATAAAATCGATAGGGAAGATTTCCTGAGACCTGGAACTTTAAGAACAAGAGGTCATAGATATAAACTAGCTAAACACAGATGCCGAAGAAATATAAGAAAATTCACTTTGCAAACAGAGTGGTAGACGGTTGGAACAAGTTAGTGAGAAGGTGGTGGAGGCCAAGACCGTCAGTAGTTTCAAAGCGTTATATGACAAAGAGTGCTGGGAAGACGGGACACCACGAGCGTAGCTCTCATCCTGTAACTACACTTAGGTAATTACAGTGGGACTTGGTAATTAGCCAACAGTGGGACAATGGTTGTTAAGCATGCAAGTAGCCACACAGTGGGACAATGGTTGTTAAGCATGCAAGTAGCCACACAGTGGGAAAATGGTTGTTAAACATGCAAGTAGCCACACACAGTGGGACAATGGTGGACACATGTGCCTCCCCATTATAATTCCTCTACACTAATGTCTTCAGAAGTATATTACAAGACCTCCAGCCAAAAACCTGAAATAGTGTAATATTAACAATGGCATGGAAAGTGTGGATAGCAAGGATTTCTAGAATGAAGTATATATTACGAAGAGAGGAGGAATGAGAGACTGGATGGTAGAGTACTGAAATTAAAGTACAGTACAGTATCTGTCTTCTATTACCACTTTACTGTACTCACCACTGCCACACACACCCTTGCTGCTCCATCTCTCAACTTCCTCACATGACCAAATTCTGTTAATCTGCTTTCTAACAAAAAGGGCTGAGGTTTGCTAACACATCTTCATCCCTATAGAGGAAGAAAACTTTCAAGGTGGGGTTATACCCAGTCTATTCTAGCAAACCACAAATTTGCTGAAGGCAAGAACAACCAACAGGAGGATTTAAATTGGAGTAGAATGGGCTCTGCAATTCACCAGAATTGCAGAGTTCACCCATAAATTTAACTTTCAGGAATACAAAATCAAAATGTGGAGTCGTAGAGTACAATACATCGAGATGGTATGTATATTTAGGTAAAAATGCCTAAGAATTGCTAAACTTGAAAGGTGTGCAAATTAAACTTTTCTTACATGCCCATGTAGCCCAACAAATGGAAATACAGTACAGCCACATCACGGGTCAAAAGAGAGTACACAGGTAGCTACTGGAGACTGTACATCATCTCAGACTAATAAGGATACTGATCCTCCAAGTCAACTTACTCTAGTCAGAGCTGACAAGTCAATTAACTCAGTTAAACCTAGCTCAACCTTCAGTTTTATTCCTACTGCTCACCAAGAAGTGTGCCTCCACCTAGATATTTGATGCCACTGTTTTTGGCTGTGGAAAGAATATCAGGAAAGGGTGACAAATGTCCTGGTACACTTACTGTAATTTTGATAAGGAGAAAAAGGAAGAAAACAGAAAAACATAATAAAACAAAGTATAAAATAAGGAATTAAAAAATAATAGCAGAGAGCTACTGGTTGCACAGGCATTAAGTTCCACATTAATCTTAAATTCACAATACTTGCAATTGATTATTAAATTTGAACAATCTCTTCTTGCATTTTACCTTTCCCCCGACTCGTATGAAGTCGAGCTCGAAGTGTGACATTTTGATTAGCTAAATTTGTATCAAGATCCTTTAGCTCTGTATGTTTAACTGGTAATTTCTCTTGACTCCTATTCATAGTCAGATTTCCATACAGACCCAGTGAACAGTCAACTTCTGCCCCATCTTGGATGGTATCCTGTAAAACACTAATTATTAGCCGAAGCCATTCATCATGAAACAAAGGTATTGATGCAAATGATAAATTAATACTGCATACTGTCAAGTGGTAGTAACAAATAGCATGAGCCAAAGAAAATAACAGAACATTTCCAAATCTATATAATACTGTAATCATTTTAGTATGTGTATTCAAATTCTGATCATACATTCTTGGGATAACACCCAGAAGCATAAAGCATTTTAAGTTACCTTCCAAATGTGTGTGTAATAATTTAAAATATTAAAATAATAGAAATATCTATTTTAAAGAATATTAACTATACTGCATATGTTGCACTGTGTAAATGTTGCTTAAAAATCCTGCCCAGTTCTCTAAAGAAGCACTTACTGGTAACAATTTGGCTCCAACACCCTCAACAACATCTTTTACTTAGTAGAAAATTAAATTCAAAATTTTAGTTTCATGTTTATTATTGGTGGGATCATGCTTGAAAGGATATGCCAGCCCAACTCTGCTAACAAAATACAGATATTTCATATTTCTGTGCTGGCCTTCCCATAGTGGCTTCCCCTAACTAAAGATGACGATTCATTCTCATCGAGGTGACGGAAGTGTAACAATAAAATACCTACACCAAGGTGAACCACACATACATATCACCAAAAGCATCCAATGCTCATAGAGCCTAGAGAAACTTCATACTAAAAAAATAAACATATAGAGGTAACAACCTCGTGCCAACCTCCCATGAACCTCCCATGATCACTACCTCCCATGATCACTACCTCCCATGATCACTACCTCCCATGATGTGGCAGCTCATGCTAGTCAGTGAGACACTCAATTTGAGCCAGATTCATTGGTAACTAAAACAATTCCTCAGCTGAATTTGATCTATGCTTTTTATGAAAAGCTAAATATTCTAGGGCATTTCCTGGAACATCCTCTCCCATGCAATGTCCTTTATGCTTCACAATTGTGTATATGCAAGTCACTTTGTGTTCTCACATTTGTTTTCAGATGTGGCTTAGAGTAGTGTTAAGTGAACCTTGAACCTTGAAGTGTTTCCGGGGCTTAGCGTCCCCATGGCCCGGTCGTCAACCAGGCCTCCTCGTTGCTGGACTGGTCAACCAGGCTGCACACAGCCTGACGTATGAATCACAGCCTGGTTGATCAGGTATCCTTTGGAGGTGCTTATCGAGATCTCTCTTGAATGCTGTGAGGGGTCGGCCAGTTATGCCTCTCATGTGTAGTGGAAGCGTGTTGAACAGCCTCGGGCCTCTGATGTTGATAAGAGCTCATGTACTCTTAGAGGTGCAACAGGTACTCTTAGAGTACCTGTTGCACCTCTGCTTTTCAACGGGGGTATACTACTAAAATGAATACAGTAGTTAATATTTTCATATCCCATGGCTTTGTGTGCATTTCATAGTGCATTGTTTAATGGCATTAGGCATGTGACAGGCAATGTTTTCTCTTGGCCCTTGCATGCCTGCCATTTATTTTCAGCATGAGGTAGCCAATCCCTGTTTCCCATACCGCACTGCAAACTGCTCCGTTTGCAGCCTTTTAGGATGCAACTCATCATTCTTCTCTTTGTAAACATTACACAAGCAATTCAGACTTTGAAAGAGAAATTGACAACATGCCTATGCATGCAGGCCCAGGTCCCAACTCCAGCAACTCTACATTTATAAACAAAAAATGCGAAGTAACATTAGTATAAGCACTCTGTGCAGGATGGAGAAAAAACCTGGACACTAGTGAGATACAGGAAGCATAGCTCCACTCTGCTAGAGAGGTAGTAAAGTGTTGGCTATAAATAACAAACTGGTTGCACTACCATCTCACACTAAGTTTTTGAAAATGATAAGGAGCCAAATCCCCAGTTTTATGGAGAACAATGATCTTCACATCATGGATTTAGAGCAGGGAGAGCCTGCCTTTCACAATTACTCAACAACTATGACAAAATCACAGAAGCATTAAAAGGAAAACTAATATAGATTTTGAAACTACTTGATAAAAGTGACCATAGTGGGGTAGCCCATAAAATTAGGTTCAAAGGAATAACAGGTTAAGTATTGGCAATGGATATGAATTTTGTCAGAAAGAATACAAAGAGTAATAGTCAAATAAAATTAAGTCTGAGCACAGTCTTAAGTCTCTAACTCAAAACATGGTTCTTGCACCATTATTTTCTCTTTCTCATATCAGATACAGATCAAAAGAGAAATACGTAAGTTTCACGTCATCCTTTGCAACTACTGTATATGAAAGCACAAAATTATTTCAGTAGCAGATATTAAGAAACTATAAGCCAATACAGTATCAATAAAGTCTTCGACTGGCCAACAAAAATACAATTTTGAACAGTGACATATTCCAGATACTGCACCTGGTTATGGTAACAATTAAGAACTTAACAAAAATATAATACACAGGACACAATTAGATCTCCTCATAGAAAGATAATGACATTCAATGAGTATAACAAAGCAAACAGCATCAGACAGGAAAATAATAGGATTGAATATGAGAACCTTCAAATCCAGGGATTCCATAACAATGTTCTTACTTTTCAATCACTTGTGCTTTCCTGTCTTGAGTATTGCTCAGTACTCACTTTCCCTTCCAAAGCAGGAGAGATTGCTGAAGTAGAAGGAATTCAAAACTTATACGGCACGGACACGGTAAAGCAGTACATTTTGAGTGCTTCGTTTCTCAATAATTTAGA
>WNGS01000009.1:1634330-1647364 GCA_020271785.1 Procambarus virginalis
AATGCTCCAAATCACATGTGCATTTCTATAGGCCACTGCTCCTCGTGCCTCTCTGAGGGGGCCAGGTTCTGGCTTGTGGTCCCCGGTAGGCCTAAGAACTCCATTCACACTGACTGATGCCAAAGTCTAATAGTTTCATATCAGCCTGGATAAGCTTCGGGGAGCCGAAGGGGCTCTCCCAGAAATAATAGTACAATGGGGCCTCGACTTCCGATGCTAATCCGTTCCCAGAGACGGATTGGATGTCAAAATATCGGAAGTCGAAGCGAATTTTCCCATAAGAAATAAAGGGATTTGAATTAATCCGTTCCCCACCTTCCAAAATATTAACATAAAAATACATTTTATACTGAATACAATGTTTTTTCTAACTACAATACAGTACCAAAGTTACTCTTACCTTTATGGAGGGCTCTTGATGGCGTATGGAAGATGGTGATGGGGGAGGAGAGTTGTTACTGTTTGGAAGGGGCGTCCCCTTCCATTATCACATCAGGCAGTGATGTTTTCTCTGGGGTACTCCTACGTTTTGCCTGAATACCACTAGGACTTGGTTGTTGTTCAGTGTTTGATTGTCTCACTACAAATTTGTCAAGAGACGTTTGTTTTTCCATTCGTTTAACATTTGTCTGTAATGATGCATCACTTTAGCACCCATAATGTCCTTTTCTTAGCTAGTATGGTGGATATCGTTGACTGAGATTTGTTGTACTGCCTAGCCAGTTCACCTACCTGCACACCATCTTCATATTTACGAATGATCTGTTGTTTCTGCTCTATGGTCATTCTTACATGGGATCTCATATGTTGAGCCTTACCACTGACTTTCCTGGGACTCATGGCTTATTATATAATAATTACTTTAATGTTCAAAATGCAAAAAAACACACAAAAGCGGAATTTCTTATAGGCGCGATCGTCACTAAGCGGGCAGCTGTAGTAAACTGAGGCAGGCCAGACCGCGTGACCGGGAACCACGCGCTTGGCCAACCCGAACGTGTACCAACAAATATCGGATGTCAACGACACCATCGGATGTCGAGTCGCATTTTTTGACAAAATTTATATCGTAACTCGAATTTATCGTAAGTAGGGGCAATCGGATGTCGAGGTGCCACTGTATAATATATAGTGACAACATTTCACAGGTACAAATTTATAGCCACTGCATTTATTAGCATCTGTATTACATATTTACTTGTGTTCTGAGGAATGTCACTATATTTCAACATGCTTTCAGTAGTGGTTGTTTTAGAATATATATTTTCAATATATTTCATTACCTTTATTGCTTATATATAAAGTATATTTGTGACAAGACCCTCATCTGGTCCCCATTGTCGGGTTGGTGCGGGAGCACTGGCTGGAGGAGGGGGAGGGGGAGGAGGAGGAGAAAGAGGGGGAGGAGGAGGAGGAGGGAGGGGGGGAGGGATGAGATGGGTGTGAGATGCTCGGCTCAGCTGCGAGCCTCGCTTGTCACCTTATTTCTCAAACAAGTATGACACGAGGTAAACGTTCCTTCATCTTCCTCCTCCTCTTAGACATGTAGGGTATTGTGTATAAGAACGATGCAACTGTGACGAAAGTGTGGGATACACCACGACATAATAGTGCGTCGACACAAGAGCACCGCACCTCTTCTCTCATTGAAAGCCGTCACGCTACCGAGACTGTTGGCCTGTGTGTCTCACATGGAGATGTGCCGTTGCCATGTTTCAGAAGTATTATTTAATATATTCTCTAATTTTTTGCAATAAATCCTAATTTTTGTCAACACTTATGCGTGACCGTTTGGTCGCACCACCGAAGATAGTATGATGTACAGTCGAGGGGGATAAAAGATTTATTCTTAAAATATTTATTTATACATATACAATACAACCTCGATTCAACGTACCCCAATTCAACGATTCTCCAGCTAGTTCGCACACTTTTCAGGCCGGATTTACTCACCCGGTTCGACGAACAATGGTTTGCCGAAGCGGGAGGTGTTCGGATTTGCTTATGATGTTGAGACAGAGTTCACAGACTGGTGGAAAATTTTCCCATTCTATCACAGATTACAATTAATAATTCGCTCATATGACAAGTTCGATCACACAAGTGGACCGCACAAGTGGTCCACAAATGGTTCACGGGCTTACAATGTTGGGACAGTTCACAGAGTGGTGGAAAGCTTTCCCATTCCATCACAGGTTGCAATTAAAAATTCTTTAATATGACAAGTTGGACCACACAAGTGGACCACACAAGTGGACCACACAAGTGGACCACACATGTGGACCACACATGTGGACCACAAGTGGTCCACAAGCTTATGATGTTGGGACAGTTCACAGAGTGGTGGAAAACTTTTTCATTCTATCACAGATTACAATTAATAATGCCTTCATAAGACAAGTTGGATCACACAAGTGGACCATACAAGTGAACCATATGAACCAAACACCAGCCAGAATGGTCCACACAACAAGTAAAGCATATTAAACAAACACCAGCCAGAGTGGTCCACACAAGTGAACGACTGAGTTTCCAGTATTTTTGTTCACTGATTTGTGGCACACGTATCTTTGTACTGTACATTAATTTAAAGGCTGAAGCGTGATTAGCTAGCTACATGTGGTAAAATCTCTTTATAGACATTTTCTGTGATGAAACAAGATGAGTGAGTGGGACAGATAAGAGAATATTGTACTGTAAACCTCACTTTACAGTGAGGTTTCACTCACTTTCGTCTGTGTCGTCATAGTTCAGTGACTCATGACTTTGAAAGTTTCAGATTAATAAGTCATTTCTAAAACCAGTGTTTTAATAGCTTTTTATTATCCTAATTAAACTAAACTAAATAAAACTGAAAATGTACTGTAATATGATAGACATCTGCTATTTGAGAACTTACTGTATGTTATTGGAATAATAACTCTAGCGCGAGTGGACGGGGCTAATCCGTGTGCACACCACCATGCATTTTTCGTTCGATTTTGTCGCCACAGTTCAGTAACTATGGCCTCGAAATATTAAAATTAATAAATTGGTTCTAAAATGAGTTTTATATCTCTTATTATCCTAACAATGTTTTTTCATGAACTAGTAGCAGAAAATCAACCAGCACAGCCGTACCCAGCACCAGCACAGCCATACTTAGCACCAGCACAGCCGTACCCAGCACGAGCACAGCCGTACCCAGCACGAGCACAGCTGTACCCAGCACGAGCACAGCCGTACCCAGCACGAGCACAGCCGTACCCAGCCGTTGTGCGAGGAGCCTATGCCACGCTTTCCAACTTCAGAATTGCGTTTAAATACATGGATGGCGATATACTGAAGAAATTGTTCACGACTTTTGTTAGGCCAAAGCTAGAATATGCAGCGGTTGTGTGGTGCCCATATCTTAAGAAGCACATTAACAAACTGGAAAAGGTGCAAAGACATGCTACTAAGTGGCTCCCAGAACTGAAGGGCAAGAGCTACGAGGAGAGGTTAGAGGCATTAAATATGCCAAAACTAGAAGACAGAAGAAAAAGAGGTGATATGATCACTACATACAAAATAGTAACAGGAATTGATAAAATCGATAGGGAAGATTTCCTGAGACCTGGAACTTTAAGAACAAGAGGTCATAGATATAAACTAGCTAAACACAGATGCCGAAGAAATATAAGAAAATTCACTTTCGCAAACAGAGTGGTAGACGGTTGGAACACGTTAGGGGAGAAGGTGGTGGAGGCCAAGACCGTCAGTAGTTTCAAAGCGTTATATGACAAAGAGTGCTGGGAAGACGGGACACCACGAGCGTAGCTCTCATCCTGTAACTACACTTAGGTAATTACACTTAAGTAATTACCCAGCGCCAGCACAGCCGTACCCAGCGCCAGCACAGCCATACCCAGCGCCAACACAGCCGTACCCAGTACCAGCACAGCCGTACGCAGCGCCAACACAGCCGTACCCAGTACCAGCACAGCCGTACCCAGTACCAGCACAGCCGTACCCAGTACCAGCACAGCCGTACCCAGCACCAGCACAGCCGTACCCAGCACCAGCACAGCCGTACCCAGCACCAGCATAGCCGTACCCAGCACCAGCATAGCCGTACCCAGCACCAGAATAACAGGAGCCTGCACCAGCTCAGAAGCAGCTGAAGCCAACACAGCAGCAGCGAGCACCAGCAAAGCTGATGCAAACATCTAAAAACATCGTGTCTGGCGTGGACAGTTAGAACAAGCGTTAAATTTAAGTGTGTACATAGTGTTAAGATTAAAGTTCCAGTAATTTTAGTGTACAATAGTTTTCATAAACTGTATTGTAGTACTCAACATACAGCAGAACTACTTAACACAATCGCGCTCCGAGCTCTCCTGTTATCGTCACAAGTTTTTCTCCTTAATATAATCCGATGACTATTGCGCTCATCATAAACTAAAATATTTGTAAAAAATTTAATTTTCATCCGATCAACTTCAAGGTGGTTTCAAAATGAGTGCCATTGTCTTCCCACTCTCCTCCATATACCACATGGCATTCTGGGTAGTCAGGCCATGCGGTGGGCCTAGTCTTGTGTATATCACGCTTGTGACCGGAGCGTCGCTGGCTCACGTCCCGAACTTGTGCAAATCTCGGTTATTATCGGCATTTATATTGGTTCGCATATCTTTCACACACATTATATACGTTACACGATGGATCAGGGTCCAGGGCAGAGCAGTTCCACGCCGAAAACAGCGAAGAAATCAACCAGAGAATAAGTATGCTCTACAAGAAATTTCGTAACATCCGGCTTACACCAACAAAAATCCCTGATTTGATTCAAGATTTATCCGATATTGATGCAGATGTTAAAGGGGAAGATCAGGACACTGATTTCATAAGAACATAAGAACAAAGGCAACTGCAGAAGGCCTATTGGCCCATACGAGGCAGCTCCTATTTATAACCACCCAATCCCACTCATATACATGTCCAACCCGTGCTTGAAACAATCGAGGGACCCCACCTCCACAATGTTATGTGGCAATTGGTTCCACAAATCAAAACCCTTTCGACAGTGATTCATCAGATGTAGACACGGCAGATGATGGTGAGTCAATGGTTGAGGAGAGTGAGGATTCTGAGGAGGAGGACGCGGGACATCCACAGCCTCCTCCTCGAAGGCATGCAGGACATACTCAACAAACAAATTCTGTTGATGCCTGGTGTACTGACAACACTCCACCATCTGTAGAAAGTTTCACTGGAACACCAGGCCTGAGTATACCACCACCTACTATGCCTATACAATTTGTAAAATTATTTTTGACTCGTGCATTGATTTAGTATTTGACGATTGAAACAAACTTGTATGCAGAACAATTTCTACAGAATGCTTCCCATAGTGCAATGAGTCTTTGGCGAGAAGTAAATGTAAAGGAAATGGCACATCTGTCCATGTTGATGGGTATTGCAAAACTATCAACGATGAGAATGTACTGGCAATCAAGCCGGCTGTGGCATATGCATACATTCAATACTTTCATGATGTCGAAACGATTCCAACATATTGGCCAGTTCTTTCATAGTTATAATAACAAGTCCATTCTCCAGAACAATAAAGACAGATTGATAAAACTTTGCACAGTGATAAAATACCTTACAGGCAAATTTTCACAAGTATACATTCCTAGGAAAGAATTGAGTTTGGATGAAGGAACAATGTCATGGCGTGGGCGCTTATCCTTCAAGGTTTATAATCCAAATAAGCCTGATAAGTAAGGAATAAAACTGTACATGCTTGCTGAATTGACATCAGGCTACATATATGACTGAGGTGTATGTCGGGATTGGTAAAACAACAGTGGAGACAGTCATGGGCTTGATTCATCCCCTAATGCACCAGGGTTATCATTTGTATATGGATAACTACTATAACTCTGTCAACCTCACAGAACAGCTACGTCAACATGGTGTTTACACGTGTGGAACCATCAGAGTACTATGTGGCACCCCAAGGCTCTGCAACAGCAAGCAAAGTGTAAAATTCCCCTGGATAAAACCGTATTCAGTCGCAAGGATAATACATTTATAATCCTGTGGAAAGAAAAGCGAGTCGTCTACTAATCACAAACTGCCACAATGCTGACACACAGGAAGTCGAACGAAGGAAAGAGTGCGGAAACGTGACAGAACAACTTCAGTGAGCCTTGTAACTACATGTACGTAGTTACAAACCAAAGGCAGTATGTGACTACAATACCTACATGAAGGGTGTTGATCACTTTGACCAAATGGTCAAATATTACAAGTTCACCCAAAAAAGTCACAAGTGGACCAAATAAATTACCTTTTATTTCCTACAAATGGCTCTCCATAATGCAAATGTGTTATTATACAAGAACTACAGTAGTGATCAGAAAAAAATGACCTTGCTCCAGTTTCATGAGGTAACAATATGGCCCTCTTGAGATGCATACTGCACACATCTTTGTTGAGGTTTGAAAATGATGAGTGGCCCAACACAGATAACCCCATCCCACATGCCGGATATAAATGCTGCTGATGGCAATGTTGGCCGACCAGGACCAGCAGCTGATGATGGCAATGTTGACAGACCAGGACCATCTGGTGCGAGGCGTCCTCTACTTCCATTGACACCTCAAGCAGACGACACCTCATCTGACTCAGAACCAGAAGCGGCTCCTAGTACTGTAGTACCAGTCGTCGTCCTCCTAAGAAAAGGCAACGCATTGTGGATTCAGAAATTCGTCTCAATAAGAACTTGACCCATGCCATTGTCAAACTCGCAAAACGTCGAAGCTGTTGTGTTTGCTACAAGTCTGGAAGAAGAATGGACCCCAGGCATTAGTGCAAGAAATCTGGCGTTGCACTGTGTCCGACCCCCTGCTACATAAAATACTACCACAAGAGGGTATTTAGGTGGTACCAAAATAACGCCTCTGCACACATTCACTACCTACGAAACATCTATTGAGCAACTTCAAAAACATTTTCCTGTAGAAGAGTGGAGTGAATCACAAAATGCTCAACTTATTGTTCTACCATCGTGATTCCGTAGGTAAGTACAAAAACTTTGTATAAGTTTTTATAAATATATTACCGATTTATAATTTGTTATTGGTATTGCTTATAATTGCGGTTGTGATTGCTTATATTTGTCTTTCGATTTAGAGCATTTTATTGCGAATAACTGATACCACAATAACAATGTAGCCAAAAACTTCTGTTAGAAAACGTAAGTGTTTGTCGGGTGTATTGGGTGTAGTGTGTGTCGCAATGAGTGTGCTCTAGCGGTTNATGTGGGGTGTTTTTCTTTTTTTGCTGTCACGACTGCAATGCGCACGTCGCCAATGTACATGTGGCAGACGCTTCACAAAGCTGTCGGAATTAAAGAATAGAAAATACAGAGCAACCGTCCAGGGCCTGGGAGCAAGGTCGAGTTAGAGTCCTTGTGGGTCTTTTCTCAGACTAGCCTCACCTGGTCCTGCTCCACGTTGGTCGTTGGAATCTCCTCAATGATGTAACACTTTAAGGGACTCCTAGGGTCCTCATCACATTTATAGTTTAGTGAATTAGGCAACTCGGTGTTGAAGACACTTAGAGCTGAAGGCTTGAGTAATATTGGCAGTATTCAGAATTGGTTCAACGGAAACACCGCATAAAGCTTAACAGTAGTTTATTTACTAACTTAACCACAAATACACAGGGTGCTTGATTTACTTTAGATTGGCGTCAGCAAAGCTATGGTTATATCAGCGAGACTCTTGACGTCTGGCTAATCGACTCGTATCCACTCGTGGCGAAACACCTAACTTAACACAGTTGACAGCCAATCACTAACACGGCAACCTAACGGCCGGTATGCAAAGGGATCACAAGAGTTCCAACCGGATACTCGGTAATGATGATATGCAATAAACACAATAATAATCACACAATAACTAAATGTGTGGTGTATGTGAAGCTCACATTCACAGACGAATGAAATGCTGTGATACCACACAGATAAACACGCATTCACCGTCGATTCACCTATAACCTGTGCCAGGTATAAGAAGGTGAGAACTGTGGTTGATCCCTCAGATCAACACAGACACAATAAAACAATGACAAGATCTTGTACTTACAGATAAGGTACCTTTCCTTACTCACTCACTCAGTCAGGCACATTTACACAAGCACTCGTAGGTGGCCTGGTAACTGGTTTCACTCGTAGACACGGAGGGTACTCGCAGTATCTTGAGATGATTTCGTGAGTAGGGCGTGCTGTATGCTTAACAGACAGACACACGCACACACACTGGCACTGGCGGTGCGTAAGGTGGTGACGTCACGTAGGAGTGAGGGCGGCGGCGGCTGGCGGCGGGCGCTCGAGGCGGCGGCTGGCGGCGGTACCATGCACTACACTGTACACTGTGGTACAGGTGCACTGTGGTAAAGTCACACACACAGGTTACTTAGGCGGCGGCACTGCCTTAGTTCACTCTAGGTCACTCACGACGATCTTTGTCACCAGGGGTTACCTGATACCAGTCTGTTTCGCTCTGGAGATTTGTCACTTTAGGCTTCTGAATACTATATTCCCACTCGTGATTCTGGGCGAGTGTATCGTATAATCTTCAGACGCTGAGTTAACTTGACAGTGAGGAATAGACGGTGTTCAGTCTATTGGCCGGTAGAACAGAACACGTCCACTAGGTATGGTCTCTCTCACGTGAATTAGTTTTGCAAGGGTGCCGGCATCTCGTGGCACACAACACAAAAGGAGTTACAATTTGACCAATAGCATTGCAGCAAATGAGTGGGAACCAATCATATTAGCTCGTTCGATGAGCAGTAGCAGGAGTGACGCCATGAACACGTCATAGCTGTTATTCAACATCGCGCCGGTTGACCCCAGAGGTCAGACGCTGCTGGCGTCTCCCCTCGGTCCCACGCTCTCCTCCAGGCATGTACTCACTGACCCTTGGTGGCCAGTATGCTTAACTCCCTGTATCTACTTCCTGCCTGGACATACGGCGGCCTACGTATTTTAACAGTGTTCCTGGTTAAGTGGGCATTCTGGAGATACCCAACATGCCAGATCACTATCCAGGATCAAGAGATATAGGCTTGTGCACGAAGATCAGTGCACTGTGCACTGCAATGAGCTATTCAAGTCAGCTGTCGGAGGATCTTGAGAGGCATACTCCCACAGTAAAGCTACAGTTTGTGATATAAAAAAGCAGAAGGATAACATTAGGAAATTCGTTGCTCAAAGTCAAACTCCTGCAATAGGCAACAAGAAAACATTGAAGCCTGCTAAAGATACTGATCAGGGCTCGTCTGTATTCAAATGGTTTTACACAGCATCATGCGAATGGAATTGCTGTTTCAGTTGATTCTATTAGAAATGCAGCTGAAAGACTTGCAAAAAAGTTAAACATAGACAATTTTAAAGCTAGCACTGGATGGGTATGTCGATTTAAAGAGAGGCATGGCATCACTAACAAGAAAATTTGTGGCGAAGCATTAAGAGCAGATGTTGGAAGTGTAAATGCATTTAAGCTCAAACTTTCTCAGCATATGATATCTAATAATCTAAGCTGGTTTCAAGTGTACAATGCAGATGAAACAGGCTTTAACTGGAAATGCCTTCAAAGAAACACTTTGGCCTCTAGGCTTGAGGAGAGTATTCCTGGTCGCAAGGTAAGCAAGGAAAGAATTTTAGCATTATTGTGCGGTAACGCAGATGGCAGTCACCGAACAAAGTGCACAATTGTTGGGAAATCTGCAAACCCCAGAGCATTGAAAAACTGCATGAACAGACTACCTGTCGTTTACTACAACACAAAAAATGCCTGGTTCACACACATTATTTTTGAAGACTAGTTCCAGAATCACTTTTATTAAGAAGAAAGCATCAGATCAATGAGCATGGCATTTGTCCTGCTGATGTAAAGGCAATGCTATTGATTGATAATGCCCCAGCTCGCTCGCCCCATTGCTAAATTAACATTGCTTGATGGCAAAATAACATGTATGGCTTTACCACCAAACACTACATCTCTAATACAGCCCATGGATCAGGGGGTTATCTATGCTCTCAAACGGCTTTATAAGAGAGCTATGAATGTAGACATTATGGAAATTGTGCTCTCTGAGGAAGACGAGAAGCTTAATAAGGATATAATGGCTAGTGTAACACTAGAAAACTTCAAGAAATATACAATTAAAGACGCAATTTACAACTGGGACAAACAATGGAACGAGTTGAAGGTCACTACATTAAAGAATGCATGGAATAAAATTCTGAGTCCGGTACCTGGTGAGAATGAAGGCGAAGATGACTATGATTTTGAGGGCTTTGATAATGCGATTTCTGGGGGCAGCCCCTACGGCTCCCCAGAGCTTACTAGGCTGATAAGCTAATGTCAGACTTTGGCATCAGTCACGTGTATGGAGTTCTTATGGGCCTACCGGGGATCACGAGCCAGAACCTGGGCCCCCCTCTAGAGGGGCAAACCTGGGCCCCCCCCCTCTAGAGGGGCAAGGGGAGCAATGGTCTATAGAAACCCCCGTGTGATTGGAAGCATTCTATGTCTGCCATCGACCGGGTTAGACACCCAGAAAGGTAGGCATCCCAAAACAAACCCCTATTCTGGTGAAAATTGCAACCAAAAGCCAAACATGTGGATATAACTCTCCAAACAAAAACGAGTACTCTAGTATGACATCACCCGTCATCGCACCGCTGTCTGCGCAGCTCACCCCCTCCCCGGGAGGGGGAAGCTGCGCAGACCCAGACCAACCGCGCCGGCGATCCACACTCCAGTTCTTGAGGCTAATGTTATCGGCTCGGTTGTGTGCTCTGGCTCCAGTCTTTTTGTGGCGCTGTGCCTTGTGTGTGGCGACTGTACTCCAGGGATGCGAGAGCCAGGAGTTATTTCTTAGTACTCAGGCTGCATGCGCCTAGGGTTCCCTTCCCTAGGTGCCTTGTAAGTACTGCCCTTGGAGCTTGGTGTTACCTTCCACAAGTTCCTCGGGGTCTGCCTCTGTGGGCCCGTTTAACTGCTCAGTTTTTCGGCCGCCCATTGGGTTCTTGGGTGTTTTGTCTCCCTAATTTACCTTAGGGGTAAGAGGCAGTTTTTGCACTGGTAAGGGTGCAGGGTGCTGCGCAGCTTCCTGTCACCTATCACAGCGGCTGGCTCCGTTCCTTGAGGTACATTGTCCTCTTGCGGGGTTTGTTTTACTTTTTGTTTTTGCCTTGGTGGGGTTATCTTGAGGTTATCTTGAGATGATTTTGGGGCTTTTTTTTAGTGTCCCTATGGCCCGGTCCTCGACCAGGCCTCCACCCCCAGGAAGCAGCCCGTGACAGCTGCCTAACACCCAGGTACCTATTTTACTGCTAGGTAACAGGGGCATAGGGTGAAAGAAACTCTGCCCATTGTTTCTCGCCGGCGCCTGGGATCGAACCCAGGACCACAGGATCACAAGTCAGCGTGCTGTCCGCTCGGCCGACCTGGGGGTTCTGCCCTATTTGCCACTGGTGTTTGGCCTCACCCTGATACTTGGTGGTGCCCCTGCTTGGTCCCCGTGAGTTTACATGTCCCTGGGGTTCAGTTTTAGAATGTTTGGTAGTTTTGGGCGCCGGTTAGCAGCACCCTGCCTGGGTTTACCTGAGCGCGAGTCTTCTTCAAGTAAATGCTCAGGACCTTGGGAATCCCCTAGGGGATGCGTGGGTCCAATGGAAGGGACTCCGGGGTCACCCCGCCCCTCGCTACATGCGAGTTTGAGGATTGTTCGGTCCCCTTGTCTCAGGGTGACCCTCACTGTTTTTGCCTCCGTCACGCAGCCTGTTGGGTCGATGGCACTTTTGACCCTGAGTCCTGTGAGTATTGCTGCTTGCTGGTGACTCAATTTACCCAATTGTGGATGATCATTTTCGGGTACAGGCTGTGCAGGCGTTGCATTCTAGGTTTTGTTTGTTACAATGCGCTCGGTTGATTGCTCACCCGGATGCCCCGCGGCTACTCCGTTTTGCTTATAGGGACCCAGACTTGGAGGTGGGGGTCACTTTGACCCTGGTTCAGTCCACACCTCCTAGTCCTTCCCTTTCTGTTGGTCTTTCTGGTCCCCCTCCCCTGCTTCTGGCCCCGAAACGTCTGAGGGTTTCGGAGTCGGGGCAGGGGTGTGGGGCAGGGAATGCCTCCCCCGGCTGAAGCCTCTGGGTCTGGCCAGTGGGCCTCATTCTATCCAGCTTCTACGGCTGCGCCGGCCTTGTCTAGTGGGGTCGGTGCTTGGGGAACGACTCAGCCCCGGGTCCTGCAGAGGAGGACCCTGGGGCTGGGGAGGGGCTGACTTAGGGGCCCTTGGGCCCACTGGACCCCACCTGGATTTTTCTACCCTCTGAGTGGGGCTTACTGTTACAAGGAGTGAGGTTTTCTTTCCCCCCTCCTCTGTTTATGAGTTGGACTTGGTGTCTGCCCCTCCCCTGGTTCGGTTCTGTGTTCCCCCTGGGTGCTTCGGGCTATCTTTCCGGAGGTTTTCGGCTTATCACATCCAACAAAGACAGGACTGTCCTGTCTTTGCCTTGGAGGCTTGGTACTCCTTCTGCCATTCCCACACGCTTGAGTGGCGTAAGGCTTTGACGGTGCTTCAGGTTTTTCTGGAGGGTGACCTTGAGCACCTCAATGAGTGTTTGTTTGCTCCTGCCCTTCCCCGGGATGTTGGTGTTGTTCAGCTCCATGTGAAGGTTCCCTCACTTTCGGCGGCGCAGGTGGCAGAGGACTTGCGCGCTCAGGGCCTTTTGATTAGAGCCATGCGCTTCTCTACCTCTTTGAGCTGTCTTCCGACTGGCTCACGGAGAATGTGGGGGCGCTTGGGGCTGTTCTGTGTCTGCCGCCTTGGCCTCGGCGTTCACTCGTCGGCTGCCTTGCTGAAGCTTTTTGTGCCAATCTTGCGGGATGTGGTTGCTCTGTTTTATGCTTCCCGGCTCGCGTGTCGGCAGACAGTGCTTGCCTCCGCTGTGGAATCTGCTTGGGCCTTGGCTCTTAGGACATCTT
>WNGS01000009.1:1648881-1659402 GCA_020271785.1 Procambarus virginalis
GTATACAGAACGGCAAGGAATAAGTGACCCAGATAAGACCACGAAAAACGGGGCCCGTGACCACCGTGTAACAAATAACACAGACGAACAAGGAAGGCCCAGGAAGAAGCACGCCAGGGCCAAACAAAACACCACAACCAATCCCCATCACGCATCTCCAGTATCAAAACTACAGCATCTATGGGGTACGGACTGGAGAGATGAGAGGAGCGAGAGAGGCGAAGCACCCAAGAAAAAAGGGACAAGGAACACCAGCACTGTGTACACCGTCCATAACAAACAAACTCCCATGGCGCATGCGCAGGACGCAGAGGTCGAAAGCACAACCCCGCCCAGCGGGAAGGGCGCCAACAAGGAGTATTGCAAAAATATTAGCAGTGCCTAGACACGTGCACAAAAATATCAGCAGTGCCTAGACACAGTGCACCAAAAATATCAGCAGTGCTAGACACAGTGCCACAAAAATATTAGCAGTGCACAGAGAAAGATATAATGACAAAAGAACAAGACAGTATCGAAAACAAGAAGCAAGGAAGAGGACCAAGTACAAAAAAGGACTGGCGGTAAGCCTCACCGGAAGATGACAGACGTTCCAATAATGTAGTAAGAATCGAGACCTTCCCGAACCCCCGAGATCTCACAGAAGGAAATACAAAATCACGAAGGCTCATAAAGGCACAGTCGCACTCGAGACCAAAAAGTCATGCAGAACCCGATAAAAGGGAAACATGACCCCGATTTGATGGAGAAGTCACGTCCCAGAGAAATGGGATAGAATGGGAGAAAAGTACCCAACGATAGGACGGAACCGAATGGACCAAAGGGACAAGGATTCGAACTGGGGAGGGGCCGACACCCAACAACTCGTACGCAGGGGGAAAAAAGAAAAAACCCCATTCCCGTGACCACAAGCCCTGCTCAGAGGGTAGAAAACCCAGGCGGGGTCAAACGTGGCCCGAGGGCCCCCCCAAGTTAGCCCTACCGAAAAACCCAGGAACCCCTGGCAGGCCCCAGGGCGTGCCGTTTCCCCAAAGCCCCAGCTCACAAGAAAAGGGCGAGGCAGCAGGAAAATTACTAAGGAAGAGAGCCCATTGGCAGACTCGTACAACATGGCCCGATACGATCACCTCGTATCGGGCGGCGCTGGTGAGGCTGCTCCAGCTTGCGTTCGGTGTTGCTGTTCCTTCTGCTCCATTCCGCTACCTGTCTAGTTTGTTTTTCACCTCCAGCCTGATCATGCGATCAGGCTGAAGGTGAAGCTTTTGTAAAAATTCATCCATGATAAATGGATGGGTGGAAATAGTTGGAATTGTTTGTTATTTTGGTAGTTTGACTTTTCCTAAAAATTCTCATAGGGAGATTAGTTGCCCTTTTTTCCATTGCATTTAGGGCTGTTTGCTTCAGTATTGGTTAATCTCTAATACTCATATTCTTCATGCCTTAACATGTGGAAGGCACATGTCCTAGTTACTAATGAGAGTTTAATGGAATCCCGCAGTGTCTAGTTGACTCGAAAAGTAGCAGAATCATAAGGCATTCTCTAGACGTGAATTTAAAAAATTACGATTGTAACAATCTAATTCCATACGCAATAAAAAGCAAATATATATTTTTCTTAACTGCTCTATAAATATTTACATGCACTGAAACTGTCTTTTTACCAATTGCAAGGCCGATGGCAAATATTGCATACAGCAGCGCATGTCGGTTGTGCAGAGTAGAACATTGTTGGATTTGTAGGATGGTGGTGAGTGTTTTAGTGGAGTAGAACTGTGAAGCTAAGGCAGTCATTGTGGACACTCCCCAATTGGCCCAGAGTGCTGCACGTAGTGCCCATGCTCCATGTTGTAGTGAAACTAAGCTGTGCTGACAGTTCAGTGCCTCTGCTCTTACTATACTCTGGAAAAGACAAAATTACATTTCACATTAATAGGCACCAAGTTAAGAGAAATAGAACATACAAGTACACAATGACCATACATTGTACCAAGTACTCCTGCCACAAATGTATGGCATGAAGCTGATTCGTACATTCACCTATGAACTAAATGACACTAGATATAACATTTCATTTCTTTGTTTGTTGTTTTAGATTCAGCTACCCGGAACAAAAAGTTCCAAGTAGCATGGGCTATGGTGAGCCCATAGTGGACTTTATTTCCTTATAGAGACATGGGAGAGAGGCATAAATTCACCCTGAATGGTGTTCCTAAGAGATGCGTAGTTACAATACATTTTAGACAAATTTGAACACAGTAACATACTGAAATGATCAACTAACCTGTAAAAGGTATGCAGGTGTTGCTCTAGTGTGAGCAAGTTGAGCTGCATGATTGAGGCGACCTAACGAACGAAGATAGCTTAGTGAGAGCTCACTGCTTTTAACCATAGAGCGTCTCATCAACTGAGCCTGAAATATGAATTCATCATGAACATTTTATTACATGCAATGTACATTTTCTACTATTCAACATTGCTTTGTAATACACGTATTTCAACATTAAATTTCAATTAATCATATTTTCAGGAAATGTGGATGCCCTTTTTCCCCTTCAAGAAAGGGAACATATGAAGCACTAGAGTATAGACTAGTATCATTATCATTACAAACGTTGTGGGAACGGGGAAAGACCACAGGCTGGCTAGACTGAATAACCCTGAGGATGACCTGGGAGACCCGAACCCTACAACAGGGAAGAAGGGAAACCAGATCAACCCAAAGCGCGTCCACGGACATAGAAGCCGTGACGTGCAAATAACGGTGGAGAGGCGCAACCGAACACAACACATGATGCACCCCCGGCTTGACAAATCAAGCATCAACAACCCAAGGACCCCTCCAGAATGCAGTGGTCTCATTCTTTGCCAGAAAAGAAGGAGACAGCTGCAAATGAACAAACCTATCACCAGAACCAATAGAGCAGTAACCCCTGCACCAGAGGAGAGCATGAAGCTCTCCGACCTGACCCCCAGAGGCCAATGCCAACAGAAAAAGAGAGCCTTGGAGAGACAATTCTGAACTGAAGGAGCCACGACAAACCGAGGGGAAGATAGATGAGAAAGCATCCTGTCCAATGACCAGGACGGCTCAGGCGGTGCATCAGCAGGCCAGAGGTGACACAATGCCCAAGACAGCTTGTGAAAGGGCGCAGTAGTAACATCAATTCTGAAGGCAAGCTGCAGCAGCTCCGCCAGTGCCACATAATACGAGGCGACAGTATTCAGCATAAGATGACGGTCCTGAAACAGCCACGAGAGGAAAGGTCAAGATCACCTGAACAGAAAGGGAAGAACACCTATGAAGCGACAAAAAGAAACGGAAGGACTGCCAGGAAACTTCATACTGCCGCTGAGACAAAGCACGCAAGTGGGACACCATTAACGAAGTCACCTGATCACCATACTGATGGTGATAGACCCGAGTCAAACAAAAATACCAGACGTGAAGTCTCGAGGAGAAGATCAAACCAGCCACGTAACAGACCAGACCGATCATCTGAAAGAGGTGGAGCCACAGGAAAACCCTGGGTTCAGACACCAAGTAAGCAGCGCCTGAAACCTAGGCTGGGCCAGCCACCAAGGCGCCTAGAGGACTACTCTTCCTTGGCAAGTCTCCAAGAGAGCTAGGACCTGGAGTAGCAGCGGAACTGGGGGGAAGAGGTACAGGTAATCCCACTTCGACCAGTCCTGCCAAAAATCATTGACCCCAACGGCCTCGCAGTCGGGAAAGGGCGCCACATATACGAGAGATGCCCCGACCACGCCGACGCGAAGAGGTCCACCTCCGGGAGCCCGTACGTCCAGCAGAGCCAACTGAATGAGTCTGCGTCGACTGTCCATTCTGAGGACAGGGGAATGAACTGAGACTGGCAGGCGTTGGGGGTGTCCAATGCCAGGACATTGGACACCCCCTGAATGTGAACGGCCAGGAGAGCCAAACCCAGAGAACTCAGCAGACGAGTCACCCGAAGCGACCAGCCCCAAAGAGCCAAGGACTACATTGAATCCCCTCCATTCACGCAATGAGCCACTGGGAAGCAGTCCAAATGGAGCCTGATCGTCGAACCGTGAGCGACCCGAATCCTCCGAAGCAACATCCATACCGCCCTGAACTCCTGCACCGTTCTGTGGGCTCGATGGAAGGACGGACCCCACTGCCTCTGGCCAGCCTGGTGAGCACTGGTCACAAAGCCCCAGCCAAGAGGCGATACTTCCGTGAACACATTGAGCGAGGGCTCGGGTAGGCGCCAAGGCACTAAACACCAAGAAACCTGAAGAGGAAGCCAGCAACGCAGCAGCCGATGCAAGGCCCCCGGAGACCGAACCCAGTGGTCATGAGAGAGGTGGAAGGGACGTTTCTGAAGGAATCAGAACAGCCAACAAAGCCAAACCCAACCCGGTGGGTAGACCATCACGGCAAAGTTCAGACTCCCACACAAACCCTCGAGCAACTGCCGAGTGACCTGGGAGCCCTCCAGAAACAAGCGAAGGTGGGAACGCAGCCTCTGGAGGGAGAGACAAGGAAGTGATCCGAGAGTCCCACACAAGACCCAGCTAAGTCCGAACCTGAGAGGGAATCAGATGAGACTTCTGCCAATTCACCAGGAACCCAAACCCGGCAAGCTGGGAAAGAACCAAATTCCTGGCAAGCAGACACGCGGACTGGCTGGGAGCCCAGACCAGCCAGTTGTCGAAGTAGGCCAGGACCCGAAGACATAAGACGCAGACGGGCCACCATGACCCGGGTAAGGCATGTGAACACGCGAGGTCCCAGGTTCAACCCAAAAGGGAGACAACGAAAGCAGCCCCACAACAAACCCGAGCCAATCTCTAAACCCCAGATGAATCGGGATGTGCCAATATGCGTCCCGGAGGTCCAGATACAGCATCCAAGCGCCTGGCTCCAACAGAAGCTGGACCTGGGACAGAGTAGTCATCCAAATAGAGGGGCAAAAGACCCAAGGGTTCAGACCGGACAAGTCCAGAATGAACCGCAGGTCCACAGAGTCCTGTTTTGGGACTGGGACCAGACGGGAAACCCACCTGAGGGACGTTGTCGTTTCGACCATGCACAAGCGTATCCACTCCAAGATGACGCAACAGAGTGCAGGAGAAGAGGCCTGCCCCGCCAGCCCTGAACCCTCCGAAGGAGGAGGGGCCACCCAATGCCACCGCAGGCCGTCGGAAACGACTCGAAAAGTCCACGAATCGTGAGACCAGGCATAAGCGAACAGAGCAAGCCTCCCCCTCATCGCCTTGTCAATGGGGCAAACCATGAAAGGGCCGACGCCCTTCACAAGAACCCGACTTACACACAGAGTGATCACGGAGTCGACCAGATGAAGATGGGTCCGAAGGCGGTACCGACCCAGAAACTGGCACCAGAGGCCTACCACGACGAAAGGAACCCCGAGCCCAGGCACGAACCTTCCGTGAGGAACCCCTCCTCCCCCTCCAGTTCTTGTTGGAGGAACCCCTTCCGGGACGAACCCCCTCCCCCGTTCGGACTTGTTGGTCCTCGAAGGACCAACAAGTCCAACAATGGATGACAACTAGAAGAAGCTGCCTGCAGAAACTGCCCAACCGCAGATTCCGCAAACAGCAAGGGGCAAAACGGTGATGAATACCTAAAAGCCAGGGCCCAGGCAGATTCCAACGAGGAAGTGAACACCACTTGCCGACATGCGAGATGTGAAGAGAAAAAACTGTGACACCGCATCCTGCAGGATTGGCGCAAACAGCTTCAACGGTGCAGATGACGCACACGCACCCGAGACCAAGGCACCAGACCCTAGGAACGGCCCCAAGCGCCTCTACATCCTTGTGAAGTCAATCCAAAGACAGCTCCAGAAGGGAAAAGAACCACAACACCAAAGTCAGCAAGTCACAAGTGCGTAAGTCCTCAGCCACCAGTGCAGCCAAAAGGGAGGGAACCTGCATGTGAAGCTGAAGAGCAGGGGCGAACAAACACGCAATGAGGTGCTCGAATTCACCCCCCGCCCCAGGTAAACCTAGACCACCATCAATGCCTTGCACAACTCAAGCATGTAGGTAAGACAGAAAATACTCTAAGCATCCAATGACAACACAGGGCAGTCCACTAGCCAGGACGACTCCAGAACCTCATAACGAACCCAGGACTGTATGGAGACAAAGACCCAAACCTGAACGAAGATGGATCCATTATCCAGGTCGCGCAGGAGGTAAGCAGCAATGGCTGTTCACACCTCAGTCGGCGAGACGCAGGAAGCCGAAAACCTCTGGAAGTTCGGAACCAACAGACACGAAGGGACACGAAACTGAACCCGAGGAGGAACTGACGCCAAATCCAACTCGTACGCAGAGGGGGGAAAAGAAAACCCCACTCCTTGTAACAGTAAGACCCGCTCGGAGGGTAGGAAAACCCAGGAGGGGTCCAATGGGGACCAAGGCCCCCCCAAGTCAGCCCCTTCCTAATCCCGGGAACCTCCATACCAGGACCCGGGGCCGAGTTGTCCTCCAAAACCCCGGCCTCACAAGAAAAAGCCGGGGTAGCCAGAAAGGCAGGAAGGAAGGGGACCCACTGGTCAGACCCCTTCGCCATGACTGGAGGAACCGACTCGAATGCCTCCGTCGCCCCCACCCTGGAAGGGGCAACCCCCAAAACTGCCAGTCTCATTACTGTCTAAACCCTGCCCCGACCCTGAAGCCCTCAGATGCTTTGGAGCCGGAAGCAGGTGTGGGGGGCGGGGGGAGGACCAGAATGAACCACAGAAGGGGGAAGAACGAGAGGGTGTAGACTGAACCAAGATCGAAGTGACCAACATCTCCAAGTCTGGGTCCCTATAGGCAAAACGGGGCAGCCTCTAGGCTTCCGGGGTAGCAATCAACCTAGCGCATTGCAGTAACCAAAATCTAGCATATAACGACTGAGCTGCCTGCACCCCTTATAAAGTCATCAGTGGACTGGGTGAACCGAGTCACAAACAAGCAACAATTCTCGCAAGACTCTGGGTTGAAGGTGTCACCAACACAACAGGAAGCATGACGAAGGCAAAAACTGTGAGAGTCACCTTGAGACAAGGGGACAGAGCAACCCTCAAACTCACACAAGGCGAGAAGAGACCCAGGGGTCGCATCCACTGGGCTCCTTGCGCCCTTGCGGGGTTTTACTGTGCCCTTAGACTGGTATCGCTAAGGGTATGCCCAAGCAGGGTACTGCGAACTGGCGCTCAAGTCTACCAATCAAAACTGCTAAAAACTGAACCCCCGGAACGTGTTCACTCATGGGGACCTGCCTGGTGGTAACATCCAGTAATACAGATACAGTGCTTCCTCACTCTAACGAACCCCACTATCGAATTCCCGGAAGAGCCGAACAAATTGAATTCAGTATTAAATGTTCAATGGAACATACAAATGTTTGATTAAGCGAGGATTGTTCATCCAAGCGGTCATCGAGGCCGAGCGTCGGAACTGGCTGTCATCAACTACGATTTGCCAAAAAGTAAACAGTTGTTTTGTTTTATTATGCTTACCCGTTGATTCTAGGGAGAAATGGTTGAAGAATAATATAATGGTGTCAGGGGGTCATTGGTGAGAGTTGTTGCCAGGGGACAAATGGTGTCAGTAGTTAGGGTTTATTGTTAGGGGGCACATGGTGTGTTATTCTCGTGGGAGGGAGGTTGTTATTGGTAGAAGTTGTCAGGGGAAGCTGGAGTAATAGTGGGGTCAGTAGAGGCACACGGTCAGTGGTAGAAGTTGTCAGGGGCAACAGGAGTAACAGTGGTGTCATGGGAAGAAGGTTGTGTATGTGGAGAGCTAAATGACAGTTATCAGCTAAATGGCAACACGTGGCTTGCGCCTCCATGCTCCATCTCCAGCCACCACCCCCCTCCCTCCTGCACCTGACCACCAAAGACCAGCCACTACTCACTCTCCTCTCCTCTCGTTGTCAGTTGCCACGAGTCAATTTAATTATGTTAATTATTGCATTATCTACACTGAAAATAGCATTTTTATTAGAAAATGTAATATTGAAGCAATAATAATGATAAAAATTGTGATATATACAGTATTTTAAACAGTTGGAATACATTTCCTTTTCACAGAATTGTTAAGACAATTTGTGTGTAGAAAACAACAGCTGACTTGTCATTGTGTGGCTGGGTAGCAGTAATTACCTAAGTGTAATTACCTAAGTGTAGTTACAGGATGAGAGCTACGCTCGTGGTGTCCCGTCTTCCCAGCACTCTTTGTCATATAACGCTTTGAAACTACCTGACGGTCTTGGCCTCCACCACCTTCTCCCCTAACTTGTTCCAACCGTCTACCACTCTGATTGCGAAAGTGAATTTTCTTATATTTCTTCGGCATCTGTGTTTAGCTAGTTTATATCTATGACCTCTTGTTCTTAAAGTTCCAGGTCTCAGGAAATCTTCCCTATCGATTTTATCAATTCCTGTTACTATTTTGTATGTAGTGATCATATCACCTCTTTTTCTTCTGTCTTCTAGTTTTGGCATATTTAATGCCTCTAACCTCTCCTCGTAGCTCTTGCCCTTCAGTTCTGGGAGCCACTTAGTAGCATGTCTTTGCACCTTTTCCAGTTTGTTGATGTGCTTCTTAAGATATGGGCACCACACAACCGCTGCATATTCTAGCTTTGGCCTAACAAAAGTCGTGAACAATTTCTTTAGTATATCGCCATCCATGTATTTAAACGCAATTCTGAAGTTGGAAAGCGTGGCATAGGCTCCTCGCACAATATTCTTTATGTGGTCCTCAGGTGATAGTTTTCTATCTAGAACCACCCCTAGATCTCTTTCTTTATCAGAATTCTTTAAAGATTTCTCACATAATATATAGGTTGTGTGGGGTCTATGTTCTCCTATTCCACATTCCATAACATGGCATTTATTAACATTGAATTCCATTTGCCAAGTGGCGCTCCATGTACTTATTTTGTCCAGGTCATCTTGAAGGGCATGACAATCATCTAAGTTTCTTATCCTTCCTATTATCTTAGCATCATCAGCAAACATGTTCATATAATTCTGTATACCAACTGGTAGATCATTTATGTAGACAATAAACATCACTGGTGCAAGAACTGAACCCTGTGGTACTCCGCTTGTGACATTTCTCCAGTCCGATACATTGCCTCTGATCACTGCCCTCATTTTTCTATCAGTCAGAAAATTTTTCATCCATGTTAGAAGCTTACCTGTCACCCCTCCAATATTTTCCAGTTTCCAGAACAACCTCTTATGTGGAACTCTGTCGAAAGCCTTTTTTAGGTCCAGATAGATGCAGTCAACCCAACCATCTCTTTCCTGTAATATCTCTGTTGCTCGGTCATAGAAACTGAGTAAATTCGATACACAGGATCTTCCCGATCGAAAACCATACTGTCTGTCTGATATTATATCATTTCTCTCCAGGTGTTCTACCCATTTAGTTTTAATTATTTTTTCCAATATTTTGACTATTACACTTGTCAATGATACCGGTCTATAGTTAAGGGGGTCTTCCCTGCTTCCACTTTTGTAGATTGGAACTATGTTAGCCTTTTTCCACACATCAGCTACAACTCCTGTAAACAGGGATGCCTGAAAAATCAGTTGAAGAGGAATGCTGAGCTCAGGTGCACATTCTCTCAGAACCCATGGCAAAACTCCATCTGGACCAACTGCTTTGTTCTTATTTAGCTCCTTGAGCATTTTTTCCACTTCGTCTCTAGACACCTCTATGTGCTCTATGTTGTTCTCTGGAATTCTTATTGTATCTGGTTCCCTGAAGATTTCATTTTGTACAAACACACTTTGGAACTTTTCGTTTAATGTTTCACACATTTCCTTTTCATTTTCCGTGAATCTATTTCCCATTTTCAACCTCTGAATATTATCCTTTACCTGCAATTTGTTGTTTATGAATTTATAGAATAGACCTGGTTCTGTTTTACATTTGTCTGCAATCCCTTTTTCAAAATTTCTTTCTGCCTCTCTCCTCACTGCCGTGTAGTTGTTTCTCGCATCTTTGTATCGCTGGTATGTTTGGGGGTTTGGCCTCTTCCTGTATTGATTCCATTTTGTGTCTTTTGGTCTCTCTGCCCTCTCGCACTTTCTGTTGAACCAATCCTGTTTCCTAGTTCTGCTTCTCTGTTTTTGATATAAATTTTTTTGTTCCTTTATCATATATTTCACAAAACTTGACATACATCTCATTCACTTCCTTGCCTAGCAACAAGTCTGTCCAATTATACTCACTAAAAAATTTTCTAAGGTTGCCATAATGTCCTCTCCTAAAATCAGGTTTTTCAATTGCATTGACTGTCATATTTTCTTCCAGATTCTATCGCATTGCATACTTTATTCCCAAAAAGACATGGTCACTTTTACCCAAGGGAGGAAGGTACTGAATGTCAAATATTTCTTCCTCCTTCCTGGTAAATATCAAATCTAGCATGGAGGGAACGTCCCCTTCCCTCATCCTCGTAGCTTGTTTAACCATGTTGATACAAGAATGTTTCCAGGATGAGGT
>WNGS01000009.1:1667024-1682059 GCA_020271785.1 Procambarus virginalis
TTTTTTTTTAGTGTCCCCGCGGCCCGGTCCTCGACCAGGCCTCCACCCCCAGGAAGCAGCCCGTGACAGCTGACTAACACCCAGGTACCTATTTTACTGCTAAGTAACAGGGGCATAGGGTGAAAGAAACTCTGCCCATTGTTTCTCGCCGGCGCCTGGGATCGAACCCAGGACCACAGGATCACAAGTCCCGCGTGCTGTCCGCTCGGCCGACCGGCTCCCGTCGTAGTATGGTAGTATGACGGAGGCAAAAAAATGAGCATCGCCCTAAGACAAAGGGACAGAGCAACCCTCAAACTCGCACAAAGCGTGAGAGGATGCAGGGGTCTCACCCAGTGGACCCGAGTGCCCCCGCGGGGTTTTCCAGGGCTCCTAGACTATGTCTGCTAAGGGTTATCCCAGGCAGGGTATTGCTAACCGGCATTCCAAACTACCAAGCAAACTGCTAAAATCTGAACTCATGGGACGTGTCCACTCACGAGGGCGAAGCAGGGGGTGCCACCACATAAACGACCCTAATATAAGGGGAAGGGAGAACACAAGGCAGACCCCCCCCCACCAGGTAAAAAGAAAAGAAAAACCTTGTGTGGGGGTTTTCTTTTTTGCTTTCACGACTGCAATGCGTACGTCGCCAATGTACATGTGGCAGACGCTTCACGAAA
Organism: Procambarus virginalis; assembly: GCA_020271785.1. NCBI lineage: Eukaryota > Metazoa > Arthropoda > Malacostraca > Decapoda > Cambaridae > Procambarus > Procambarus virginalis. The sequence goes on from WNGS01000009.1 coordinate 1,667,687, forward strand.
CTGTCGGAATTAGCAGAATAGAAAATATGAGAGCAACCGTACAGGGCCTGGGAGCAAGGTCGAGTTAGAGTCCTTGAGGGTCTCTTCTCAGACTAGCCTCACCTGGTCCTGCTCCACGTTGATCGTTGGAATCTCCTCAATGATTTAACACTAAGGGACTCCTAGGGTCCTCATCACATTTATAGTTTAGTGAATTAGGCAACTCGGTGTTGAAGCCACATAGAGCTGAAGGATTGAGTAATATTGGCAGTACTGTATTCAGAAGTGGTTCAACGGAAACACCGCATGAAGCTCAACAGTAGTTTATTTACTAACTTAACCACTAATACACAGGGTGCTTGATTTACTTTAGATTGGCGTCAGAAAGGCTATGGTTGCATTAGCGAGACTCTTGATGTCTGGCTAAACGACTCGTATCCACTCATGGAGAAACACCTAACTTAACACAATTGACAGCCTATCATTAACACGGCAACCTAACTGCCGGTATGCAAAGGGATCACAAGAGTTCCAACCAGATAGTCGGTAATGATGATATGCAATAAATCAACAAATACACTGTCAAGGGGACAGGCAATAACATGCACAATAATAATGACACAATAACTAAATGTGTGATGTATGTGAAGCTCACATTCACAGACGAGTGAAATGCAGTGATACCACACAGATAACCACACATTCACCGTCGATTCACCAATAACCTGTGACAGGTATGAGAAGGTGAGAACTGTGGTTGATACCTCAGATCAACACAGACACAATAAAACAATGACAAGATCTTGTACTTACAGATAAGGTACCTTTCCTTACTCACTCACGCACTCGTACACATTTATGCAAGAACTCGTAGGTGGCCTGACAGCTGGTTTCGCTCATAGACACGGAGGGTACTCGCAGTAGGGCATACAAACACACGCACACACTCTTGGCACTGGCGGTGAGTAAGGTTGGTGACGTCACGTGGTACAGTGAGGGCGGCGGCAGCTGGCGGCTGCAGGTTATATGGTACCATGCACTACACAGTACACTGTGGTAAAGTCACACACAGATTATTTAGGTGGCGGCACTGCCTTAGTTCACACTAAGTCACTCACAACGATCTTTGTCACCAGGGGTTACCTGATACCAGTCTGGTTGATACCTGGTTGATGGGGTTCTGGGAGTTCTACTCCCCAAGCCCGGCCCGAGGCCAGGCTTGACTCGTGAGAGTTTGGTCCACCAGGCTGTTGCTTGCAGCGGCCCGCAGGCCCACATACCCGCCACAGCCCGGTTGGTCCGGCACTCCTTGGAGGAATAAATCTAGTTTCCTCTTGAAGATGTCCACGGTTGTTCCGGCAATATTTCTTATAGTCGCTGGGAGGACGTTGAACAACCGAGGACCTCTGATGTTTATACAGTGTTCTCTGATTGTGCCTATGGCACCCCTGCTCTTCACTGGTTCTATTCTGCATTTTCTTCCATATCGTTCACTCCAATACGTTGTTATTTTACTGTGTAGATTTGGTACTTGGCCCTCCAGTATCTTCCAGGTGTATATTATTTTATATCTCTCTCGTCTTCTTTCAAGTGAGTACATTTGGAGGGCTTTGAGACGATCCCAATAATTTCTGTTAAGAAATAAGTCTGTTTCGCTCTGGAGATTTTCACTTTAGACTTCTGAACAATATATTCACACTCGTAATTCTGGGCGAGTGTGGGGTATATCGCAAAGACGCTGAATTAACTTGACGGTGAGGAATGGACGGTGTTCATTCTAGTGGCCGATAGACAGAACAGCTACACGTCCTCTGGGTAAGAGTTCCCTCACGAGAATAATCTACAAGGGCTGCCGGACATCTCGTGGCACCCAGCACAAAAGAGTTACAATTTGACCAATAGCATTGCAGCACATAAGCGGGAACCAATCATATTGAACGTTCGATGATCAGTAGGAGGAGTGACGTCATGAACACGTCACGACCACGTCATAGCTGTTATTCTCCATCGGTTGAGGTTGACCTCAGGGTCACACTGTCGCCTCACAGGCGTTCCCTCTGTCTCTCTCACGCTCAGCACCGGCCAATGTAACCACTGACCCTTTGGTGGCAAGTATGCTTAACTTCCTGTATCTACATCCTGCCTGGACATACGGCGGCCTCCGTATTATGAAAGTGTTCCTGGTTAAGCTGGCATTCTGGAGATACCCAACGTGCCAGGTCACTATCCAGGATTAAGAGATAGGCTTGTGCACTGCAATGAGCCATTCAAATCAGCTGTGGGAGATCCTTGAGAAACCATCTTCTCACACCTTGCAAGAGGACAACGTACCCAAAGAGAACAGAGCCGGCCACTGTTAAAGGTGAAAACTAGCCACGCAGTAGCCCGCTCCCCTCAAGTGCAATAACTACCACTTACCCCAAGGCAAACAAGGGCGGAAACCCCCACACACTTGGGGCAGCCTAACACGAAGCAGCAAAAGGCCAACAGAGGTAGACCCAAGGTGACTTATGGAAGGGAACACCAAGCCCCTTGGGCAGTACTTACAGGGTACTCAGGGAAGGGGATCCTAAGCACATGCAGCCCGAGTACCTGAGAATATTACTCCCAGCTCACACGACCACCGTAAGAGCAGTACTGAAAACTAATAACAGCACTGAGAGAAGACCGGCTGGAGCCACACAACTATGCACGATCCTATCAGCCAAGGAACTGGGGTGAGGATCGTCGACGCGAGCCTGGGGCTCCCCCTTTCCTCTCCTGGGGATAGGGGGGAGCTGCACACACATGCGGCACGGCTTGTAATTACCTAAGTGTAGTTACAGGATGAGAGCTATGCTCGTGGTGTCCCGTCTTCCCAGCACTCTTTCTCATATAACGCTTTGAAACTACTGATGGTCTTGGCCTCCACCACCTTCTCTCCTAACTTGTTCCAACCGTCTACCACTCTGTTTGCGAAAGTGAATTTTCTTACATTTCTTCGGCATCTGTGTTTAGCTAGTTTATATCTATGACCTCTTGTTCTTAAAGTTCCAGGTCTCAGGAAATCTTCCCTATCGATTTTATCAATTCCTGTTACTATTTTGTATGTAGTGATCATATCACCTCTTTTTCTTCTGTCTTCTAGTTTTGGCATATTTAATGCCTCTAACCTCTCTTCGTAGCTCTTGCCCTTCAGTTCTGGGAGCCACTTAGTAGCATGTCTTTGCACCTTTTCCAGTTTGTTGATGTGCTTCTTAAGATATGGGCACCACACAACCGCTGCATATTCTAGCTTTGGCCTAACAAAAGTCGTGAACAATTTCTTTAGTATATCGCCATCCATGTATTTAAAAGCAATTCTGAAGTTAGAAAGCGTGGCATAGGCTCCTCGCACAATATTCTTTATGTGGTCCTCAGGTGATAGTTTTCTATCTAGAACCACCCCTAGATCTCTTTCTTTATCAGAATTCTTTAAAGATTTCTCACATAATATATAGGTTGTGTGGGGTCTATGTTCTCCTATTCCACATTCCATAACATGGCATTTATTAACATTAAATTCCATTTGCCAAGTGGTGCTCCATATACTTATTTTGTCCAGGTCATCTTGAAGGGCATGACAATCATCTAAGTTTCTTATCCTTCCTATTATCTTAGCATCATCAGCAAACATGTTCATATAATTCTGTATACCAACTGGTAGATCATTTATGTAGACAATAAACATCACTGGTGCAAGAACTGAACCCTGTGGTACTCCACTTGTGACATTTCTCCAGTCCGATACATTGCCTCTGATCACAGCCCTCATTTTTCTATCAGTCAGAAAATTTTTCATCCATGTTAGAAGCGTACCTGTCACTCCTCCAATATTTTCCAGTTTCCAGAACAACCTCTTATGTGGAACTCTGTCGAAAGCCTTTTTTAGGTCCAGATAGATGCAGTCAACCCAACCATCTCTTTCCTGTAATATCTCTGTTGCTCGATCATAAAACTGAGTAAATTCGATACACAGGATCTTCCAGATCGAAAACCATACTGTCTGTCTGATATTATATCATTTCTCTCCAGGTGTTCTACCCATTTAGTTTTAATTATTTTTTCCAATATTTTGACTATTACACTTGTCAATGATACCGGTCTATAATTAAGGGGGTCTTCCCTGCTTCCACTTTTGTAGATTGGAACTATGTTAGCCTTTTTCCACACATCAGCTACAACTCCTGTAAACAGGGATGCCTGAAAAATCAGTTGAAGAGGAATGCTGAGCTCAGGTGCACATTCTCTCAGAACCCATGGTGAAACTCCATCTGGACCAACTGCTTTGTTCTTATTTAGCTCCTTGAGCATTTTTTCCACTTCGTCTCTAGACACCTCTATGTGCTCTATGTTGTTCTCTGGAATTCTTATTGTATCTGGTTCCCTGAAGATTTCATTTTGTACAAACACACTTTGGAACTTTTCGTTTAATGTTTCACACATTTCCTTTTCATTTTCCGTGAATCTATTTCCCATTTTCAACCTCTGAATATTATCCTTTACCTGCAATTTGTTGTTTATGAATTTATAGAATAGACCTGGTTCTGTTTTACATTTGTCTGCAATCCCTTTTTCAAAATTTCTTTCTGCCTCTCTCCTCACTGCCGTGTAGTTGTTTCTCGCATCTTTGTATCGCTGGTATGTTTGGGGGTTTGGCCTCTTCCTGTATTGATTCCATTTTTGTGTCTTTTGGTCTCTGGCCCTCTCGCACTTTCTGTTGAACCAATCCTGTTTCCTAGTTCTGCTTCTCTGTTTTGGTATAAATTTTTTGTGCCTTTATCATATATTTCACAAAACTTGACATACATCTCATTCACTTCCTTGCCTAGCAACAAGTCTGTCCAATTATACTCACTAAAAATTTTCTAAGGTTGCCATAATGTCCTCTCCTAAAGTCAGGTTTTTCAATTGCATCGACCGTCATATTTTCTTCCAGATTATAACGCATTGCATACTTTATTCCCAAAAAGACATGGTCACCCAAGGGAGGAAGGTACTGAATGTCAAATATTTCTTCTTCCTTCCTGGTAAATATCAAATCTAGCATGGAGGGAACGTCCCCTTCCCTCATCCTCGTAGCTTGTTTAACATGTTGATACAAGAATGTTTCCAGGATGAGGTCTACAAATTTACAGGTCCAGAAATCTTCTGTTTTAGCTTCATATGCTTCCCAGTCTATGGATTTCAAGTTGAAGTCGCCGACTATCAACAGTCGTGAACTATCGTTATCCGCTCTCGCTATGATCTCTCTCATTATTGTTATAAGACCTTCTCGTTTACTATCTAGCTCCTCCTTTGACCATGTGCTGCTTAGCGGTGGACTATATGCATTTATGATCATTAGTTTATCATCCTCATGGCAGATCTCTAGTGCTATTATGTCAACTTCTTGTGGATTGGTAGTCATTATTTCGTTCACCTTTAGGTGTTCTTTCACCAGCACAGCAACGCCACCGCCTTTCCTAATTTTTCTGTCCCGTCTCCAAATTGAGTAGCCCTTGGGAATATGACCTCATTTAAAATAACATCTTCAAGTTTTGTCTCCGTGATTGCAACAATGTCTGGTGTCTGCAGCTGTATTACATCACTTAACTCCAGTATCTTTGATCTTACTCCATCTATGTTGGTGTATGCAATCTTCAGGAACTTGTTCCCTCTCTTCTTATTTTTCACTCCCCCTTTCTCTAATGATTTTGTTGGTTTGCCTTTATGTACCACTTTACTGGTCTGCCTACCCCTATCACTTTGTAGAAAAAAGAATTGATTTCTTCTTCATTCCTGCTCTCATTTAAACGTTTTGCCTCGGCGAGGTTCAGTTTCAGCTTCTCTCTATCTTCTTTTGAAAGATCTCGTCTTAATGACCACCCGTTCCCATCCTCATCACTTTGTAATTTTCTAGCATTCCTTAGTACTTCTTCCATCTGTTTGGCACCATTTAGGGTGATCCTCAAAGGTCGATCTTTCCCTTTTACATATCTGCCTATTCTCCTGTAGTCGCACACATTCTCTATGGTTGTAAGACCTTCCACGAGGCCAACGATTTTATCTACTACTTTTGCTTCTTCTACAGCTCTTTCTGACCTAGATGTTATCTCCTTTTCTTTGCATCCAAAAATGATCAGGGACTTACTCCGATCAACTGTGTTTTGCACCAACTTCGGGTTAGATGCCAATTCTTTTCTCACTTCGAGCCTAATGTTTGTTTTATCTTGGTTGCTGCAGTGTTTGACTTCCTTTACTGCTTCTTCTATTTTTTCCTTCTCCTTGGCCACTTGCGCATAAGTGAGTTGCATATCTTTCTTGCACTGTTCTAGTCCCTGTGTAACTTCTTCCATCTGTGCTGACAAAAGCTGTTTCTCCTCTTGAAATTCCTTACCTAACCTATTGTAGTCTTTTATGTTTAAATTTACTGTAACTTCTTCCAAAGCTATTTTTAAGAGTATATTTTCTTCTTCCATGGCTTTGCAATTTGTTTCCAATTGAATCTTATTCTTGCACAAGTCTTTCACTACACCCTCAAGACATACAACTTTGCTATTTAAATGGTCATTACTTTCTTTCAATTTACTAATTAATTTTATATGAGAGGTCACTATAGTATCTAATTTTACCAACTAGTAGTGTAGACTGGTTATCACAATGCTTTCTTCACCGAATCCAGCAAAATCAACCTCGGTTTTGTATTTCCTCTTGCCGTCATATTTCCTCTTGTGTGAAGTCATGCTTGTTTGCTTGTTTTTCTTTTGGAGAGTTCTGTCCACTAGTTTGACGATTTTCGTTGTTAACCAGAATAGGGGTTTGTTTTGTGGCGCTTACCTTTCTGCGTGCTTATCCCGGTCGATGGCAGATATAGAATGCTCCAAATCACATGTGCATTTCTATGGGCCATTGCTCCTCGTGTCTCTGTGAGGGGGGGCCAGGTTCTGGCTCATGGTCCTCGGTAGGCCTAGAACTCCACCCACATCGACTGATGCAAAATAGTTAGGGTATCTATATCAGCCATGGATAGCTCCGGGAAGCCGTAGGGGTTCCCCCCAGAAAAGTGAGTGAGTGAGGGAGCGTGTGAGAGAGTGTACTTACCTAAGTGTACCAGTACTTACAGGATGAGGGCTACGCTCGTGGTGTCCCATCTACCCAGCACTCCTTGTCATATACCACTTTGAAACTACTGACGGTATTGGCCTCCACCACCTTCTCACCTAACTTGTTCCAACTGTCTACCACTCTGTTTGCGAGTGAACTTTCTTATATTTCTTCGGCAAATTTGTTTAGTTAGTTTAAATCTATGACCTCTTTTTCTTGAAGTTCCAGTTCTCCGGAAATCTTTTCTATCAATTTTGTTGATTCCTGTTACTATTTTGTACGTAGTGATATATCACCTATTTTTCTTCTATCTTCTAGTTTTGGCATATTTAGTGTCTCTAATCTCTCCTCGCAGCCTTTGTTCTTCAGTTCTGGAAGCCACTTAGTGGCATTTCATTGCACCTTTTTCAGTTTGTTGATGTACTTTTAACAGTATTGCGCCCCGGGCGTGCACTCCGCGCGTATGCATGAAGTAGGTCTGGTGATGCGGGCGAGCGCTCGGCGACACTAAATGTGCATACTCGTTTCAGTTTTCTTACCTTAACCCTCAAACCGCGCATATCATATATAAATGATATCAGTGACAAAACCAAAACCGCGCACATCATTTATAAATGATTTCGTGTCTAGCGGTATAATTTAAACGCCCCGCCTGGGATAGGGGCAGCTATAGTACAGCCACGACTGATAGTTGCCAGATGCCACCTAGAAAAAAAATGGCAGTATTCAGCCAGCCACCAAGGCTGGCGCACGCAGCACGAGCTCACAGCACAGCTGTTCAGCTTGTGACCACAGCATCGCCTACAAATGCCAAAATATAAGTGATACTGCTATTATTTAGCAGTGATAGTATTACTGAAGACCCCTGACTTTGATAAAACTGACCAGGATTCTGATAACAGCGTGATTGTGGTGATATTTATCGCTGTGCTCGATGGAGGGAGGAGTACGGCTGTAGAGGGAGGGTTGTGGGCGTCGTCTTCTGACTGTGTGTGGCCACCATTTATTGACTGCACTCACCATACCAGCTTAGTGGTTCGCTATGGTGAACACAAATGTAGATACTTATATATAACGTGTGTATAGTGTGAGATAACAGCGAGAGGAGTAGGTTGGGAGCCGCCATTTTGGTGAGAGGAGCGTCGTCTGCAGGAATTATCGTGTTGTTTACTGTGACCACAAGGGTCTTTGGGCACCATACCAGCTTATTTGTACAAGTATGGTGAATAAAACAGGTAGATACTTATATATAATGTGTGTATATAGCATAATAACACCACAACCAATATTGTTGGAGGAGAAATATTAGTGCGTGTGGCCTTGAGGGCAGCCGCCGATCAGCTGACTGTGGAGTAGCTACGTCTTTGTGGCTTTACTCACCATACAAGCTTAGATGTACAGTTATGGTGAACAAAACATGTAAATACGTATATATAACGTCTGTGTATAGTGAATAAATGCAAAAACAGTATTGTGGGAGGTAAATGAGGGTGAGTGAGGTGGTGTTGAGGGAGGGCGTGGCAGTGAGTGGCGCGCTGGTGTTTGGCGGCCACTCCTCGTTGCTTTTTGACTCACAAGACCAACTTAGTAGTTCGTTATGGTGAACAAAACATGCAGATACTTATATATAACCTGTGTATATAGTGTAACAACAGCAAAACTATTTGTTTATTGTTTTATGAACATAATAATAGAATCACTTATATGCACACCATAATTTTGAGTACAGCGATGGTTCACACATTTTATAATATAAATATACCACAATTCACTGTATGGAATAATATTACTGCAAAAAAACTAAGAAAAAATCAATCAGAGACATTGAAATAATTAGGTAATAATATATTTGTGGCAACTGCCGTCTGACAGCTCGGGCGGAGCAGACCTCGTCTGGCGAAGGCTCTGCCAACGCCCCTTTTTTGCCACACTTCCTACCCTATTGCGGCTAAAATATGCCACCTACGATTTTTTTGTTATTTTTTCCGTGATCAGGGAACAAAAATAAACACTTCTATAAGACAAAAGAATTTTTTGGATTTTTTTTTTTGTTGCGCCTGTGGGTGTGAATTCCATTTGGGCCCCTAGCGGTTTGAGGGTTAATTCTCGTGCTACGTCACTCGTTTTGGTATCATTGTGTTCACAATAGAATTCCCTACAGATGTATATGCATATAAGGTCCGAAAGCCAAGCTTGACTCCCCACAGCAATGCCTAAAGTCGGGAAAAGTTACCCATGAGCGCACAAAATTAGTAAAATGTGTATACTCGTTTCGGTTTTCTCACCTTAATTCTCATGCTACGTCGTTCGTTTTGGTATCAATGTGTTCACAATTTAATTACCTGCAGGTGTATATGCATATATTGTCCAAAAGCCCAGCGTGACTCCCTTAGCAAAGCCTAAAGTTACCCGTTAATGAGAACCAATTATCACACCCGCAACCCAATGTGTATACTCGTTCAGTTTGATAACATCAATTATCCTGCTACGTCGTTCGTTTTGGTATCAAATTGTTTGCAATATAAGGGCGCGTATTTTAAAACTAGTCCCATAATAATAGAGCAATAACTGGAATTTTATCAAATATTTTAATTTTGGACGCTCATCATCACAAAATAATTTATGTCTTTCCAGTGTTCTGACATAAAATTTCGTGTTACATCTTTAATTTTAATATCAAATTGTTCGCAATGTTAGGCGCGCATTTTAGAACTAGTCCCATAATAATAGCACATTAAATAGAATTTTAACAAATATTGTAAAATTTTGACCAAAACGTATTTATAATCTTTCAAGTGTTCTGACATCAAGTTTTGTGTTACATCTTTCATGTTGATATCAAATTGTGCGCACTCTAAAGGCGCTCATTTTGAAACTATGCCAAAGTTGATCGGATCGAAAATGAATTTTATACAAATATTTTTTTGTATTGGATGCGAGCAGTGTCCAAAGCTAGGACATGAGGGGTGTCCAAAGAGAGCGATAGTGTTAAGATAGAGGCACTACATCTTTTTATCACACCAGTGATAAAAATGGGTGTACAATACGCCATAGATACTGTAAATAATAACGCGAAAATAAATTCGCGGCAACTCCAGTTCCTTCTCCGCCGGGTCTGACTCAGTCTGGGCGCACAACGCTCCAGCAACGATGATCTATGACGTCATCGCCCATCTTCTCGGCTCATTTACGTCACTGGTAAGTGCCAGTGACGCAAAAAAAATAATTTTTTTATTATTTTTCCCGTGCTCAGGGAACACAAATAAAGAGATTAAAAGAAAAAAAAAATTGGATTTATTTGTTGTTGTTGTGCCTGTGGGTGTTAAAGCCATTTGGACCCCTAGCGGTTTGAGGGTTAATTCCCGTAGCTCTCCTTGTAGGTCATACCTCTCAGCCCGGGTACTAGTTTGGTGGCAAACCTTTGAACCTTTTCCAGTTTAATCTTATGTTTGACTAGATATGGACTCCATGCTGGGGCTGCATACTCCAGGATTGGTCTGACATAGGTGGTATACAAAGTTCTGAATGATTCCTTACACCAGTGTCTAAATGCTGCTCTTATGTTAGCCAACCTGGCATATGCTGCTGATGTTATCCTCTTGATATGGGCTTCAGGGGACAGGTCTGGCATGATATCAACCCCCAGATCCTTTTCTCTCTCTGACTCTTGAAGAATTTCATCTTCCAAATGATACCTTGTAACTGGCCTCCTGCTCCCTACACCTATCTTCATTACAATACATTTGCTTGGGTTAAACTCTAACAACCGTTTGTTCAACCATTCCTTCAGTTTGTCTAGGTCTTCTTGAAGCCTCAAGCAGTCCTCCTCTGTCTTAATCCTTCTCATAATTTTTGCATCGTCAGCAAACATTGAGAGGAATGAGTCTATACCCTCTGGGAGATCGTTTACGTATATCAGAAACAGGATAGGACCGAGTACAGAGCCCTGTGGGACTCCACTGGTGACTTCATGCTAATCTGAGGTCTCAGCCCTCACTCTAACTCTTTGCTTCCTATTGCTTAGGTATTCCCTTATCCACTGGAGCACTTTACCAGTTACTCCTGCCTGTCTCTCCAGCTTATGTACCAGTCACTTATGGGGGACTGAGTCTAAGGCTTTCTGACAGTCAAAAAAAATGCAGTCCGCCCAGCCTTCTCTTTCTTGCTTAATCTTTGTCACCTGGTCGTAGAATTCTATTAAGCCTGTAAGGCAAGATTTACCCTCCCTGAACCCATGTTGGCGATTTGTCACGAAGTCCCTTTTCTCCAGACGTGTTACTAGATTTTTCTCACGATCTTCTCCATCACCTTGCATTGTATACAAGTTAAGAACACTGGCCTTGACACACACACACTGTGTGAGTGAGTGAGTGAGTGAGTGAGTAAGTGAGTGAGTAAGTGAGTGAGTAAGTGAGTGAGTGAGTGAGCGAGCGTGTGTGTGTATGTGTGTGTGTGTGTGTGTTTGTTTAGAGAAAAATATATGTAGATATAATAGCGGAAAATAGTTTGTTTAGAAAAGTGGGGTCCAAGAGCTAAAAGCCCGATTCTGCGGGCATAAATAGTAAATAAATAAATACACAAGAGAGCAGCTCGACAAGCACAGTGGTCTAACACCAAAATGTGGCACACATCAGATGGTAAAAGGATTCCTCAACTCAACAGGCAGAATGATGGAGGTAGTAGGAATAGATATCAGCATTGAAAAATAGCAAATCACATCCTGGAAAGATGCTCGCTCCAAATCTGCACTGAATTATTGGGAAAGGCTTGATTGCTCAAATGACAGCAAGGACAAGGTAAACAGATCTTCCAAAAGCAATGGTTACTAGTTGCCCAGACCATTACGCCAACAGGCAGGCATACCAGGCTCTAGGTAAGCTTCATTGGTAAATTGTATCCCTAATCCCATCCTAATTTAGCTGATGAGGATTAAGTTTGAACCACTTAAGCTACTCAAGTGCATCCCCTCAGAAGAAACATGAGGTACCAAAATGTCCAAGAATCATGGCAAGGCACTATGGATACACAAGCACTCGGTTAACTATGTCAAGTCAACTCAACTCAACATAGGTTTTGCTATGGAGAGTAATTACCATGCTCTATCTGGAGGAGAAACTTGTACTTAGAACAGATATCTCTGGTGGAGCAAGGGAAACATGCTGACTACCAGGAAGATTACCCCAGTACACAGCCTGAGTAAAGTAACACACAAGGAACATATGATATTGGAACTAAAATGAAACAAATGGAACAAAAGCAAAGCAATGACTTCATTGTACAGCTACTCCAGAGAGAGCCTACACCACTTAGCTGAAAGCAGCAGCAGCAGCTTTTGGGTGCGGGCAGAGGGCTGCAACTATGTCCACACCAGGTGAGTGCAGTGTGCTTTTGGACAGTATCCCCAGTGACTTGGGCTGCCTTATGGTGGCCTTGTTTTCCTCAGGATTAATTTTTTCTTTCAGCAACAGCTTGTTTTGTTTTGCCTAATTTTTCTAGTGTTTTTCTTTGGTTTTAGATAGAACGCTGATTCCCAAGCTCCCCTAGCCCAGTCAAAAGACCATTATAGTATTATGACATTATAGTTCTGGCTCCCAACAGCTTATCGTGGGTCTCGAGAGGTGCCGTGCCACTCATAAGGCTTGACTACATTAGTGCATAAACTGTGGAGCTACCGAGGGCAACCTCCCAGAAAAAAAACAAAAACAATAACTGTACATACTTGTGTCCAAACTGTGCATGAAGAGCAGCAAGATTTAATGCAGCATATCTAAACCCTCTGCCTTGGTCTTCCATCCTGGTAGAATCTCGTGGTATTAGGTGACCGTCATAGGTACGCAAGAGGCTATGCACAGCTCCAGAAAATTCCTTTACACGGATACAGTTTAAATAACTGAGGTAATGCTGAAAAAAGAGAGAGAGAGTATAACTGAAATCTGTTTTTATGGAGGAAAAAATGAAGTAGAGTGTAATGAAATGCCCCTTTCTGGGTAACACCTCAGTATATCTCTTCAACTTGAATCACCACTTTCCCAGCTCAATTATCATGTTTAAAATTGTCTCCCTTCCAGTACCAATTCAGACCATTATCATCTACCACTTGAAACCTTGAGAAATAACCCACTTTACTGCAGTAGCTAAAGCTGCCACCTCTGTCCTAGAGAAATGCACCCCATCCCATGGATACATGTCTCATCTGCCATAGAAGAAATCCCAGCTGTCAATAAATGAAGATACATTGGCCTTGTAATATAAATTCAGCCAGTAGTTAATACTAATTGTGCTAGATATCCATTCAATGCAATTTTTGTCAGAATGCCACATATTACTGGGATCCCTCTCTTGGACCTATTTTTACCCATGGCCACACTATACTGTATTTAGCAAGTATTCCTCACACCTTATATTTTCCAACATCAATATCTCCTGCATTGAGCCAGTTAATAGTTTTGTTGTCATTACCTCTCAAGATCTCCATCTTAACAGCAACATCATCCATACCAGCCTCAAGGAAAATCATCACTATTCTATTTTTCCTGTCTTTGTTGCAAAATACCTAGTCCATGTACCTATTGTCAGTCACTAACAATAAACTATTCTTACAGTACCTGTAATGTAATTTTTTTTGTAACACACTTGCCCTTATTTATCTTACCCTAGTTCTTAATGACAATCCTTGCAATATTCATCATCGAGGGTTATCACAATAAAATACTACACATCTCATCACATTTCCTTGATTCAATCCTAAGTTTTTTCCTGGCTGATGATGGTTCACTGCTTGTTTGCCTTCTTTTTCCTCTGCAGATGATTTTTTGAAGTGTTTGAAGTTTGACACTTGCTTCTTTACCAAATCTAGTTCTGCCTTTAACTCATGGCAGTTTCTACAGGTTTCCTGAATGAGACAGTCACAATAAATCAAACACCAGTAAAATCAAGTAACAGATTTAGATTCCTGACAATTTGGGACCATCAGAGACAAAACTGAAATGCAACTAAATTGCCAAACTAGGAGAGGGGGAAGCGCCATCCTTATCACAACAAATTCCTACAATGTCAAATTTATATGATGCAGCTGCAGAGACCAGAGCCCAGGACCCACAGGGTGGCAGCTGGAAACAAAGCACAAGATGTGCTGGATGCATCTATGAAAAGCGTGTATGATGGAGAAGGAGTACATCACAGAAACACCCTGAAAATCCAGAAGATACAGTGACAATAAAAAACAGTGACTGGCCCATCTTTGTTTGTATGTAGATATTGTAAATAAATTAATCCTATTGCAAACAATAT
>WNGS01000009.1:1690696-1708063 GCA_020271785.1 Procambarus virginalis
TATTGCGCATAAAATGCGCTCAAAAGAATTACAGGAAAAATAGGCACTCCAGCTCATGCGCTATGGAAAAAATGAAAATATAAAAACGGAAACCACGTACAAAAGTCAGGCAAATCATAACATAGAACGAAAAGGCAATGTAAAGGATTTGGGTGTACTCATGTCGGAAGACCTTACTTTAAAGAACACAATAAAGTGGCCGTCACAACTGCACGAAAAATGACGGGTTGGATAACAAGAACTTTTCACCTAGAGATGCTATAACCGATGAATACTTTTCAAAACGCTGGTGCTCTCTAGAGTGGAGTACTGCTGCACAATGACAGCCCCTTTCAAAGCTGGAGAAATTGCTGACCTGGAGAGCGTGCAGAGATCCTTACTGCTAGAATCCACTCGGTAAAACATCTAAACTATTGGGACCGACTAAAGAGCCTAAATCTGTACTCCCTTGAGCGCAGGCGGGAGAGATACATAATAATTTACACGTGGAAAATATAGAGGGGGCTGGTCCCAAACTGCACACAGAAATAACATCACATGAACCAGAAGACATGGCAGGATGTGCAGAATACCCCCGTTGAAAAGCAGAGGTGCAACTGGTACTCTGAGAGAGAACTATATCAACATCAGGGGCCCGAGACTGTTCAACACGCTCCCGCTACACATAAGGGGCATAACTGGCAAACCCCTCACAGTGTTCAAGAGAGAACTGGATAAGCACCTCCAAGGATACCTGATCAACCAGGCTGTGACTCATACGTCAGGCTGCGAGCAGCCGCGTCCAACAGCCTGGTTGATCAGTCCAGCAACCAGGAGGCCTGGTCGATGACCGGGCCGCGGGGACGCTAAGCCCCGGAAGCACCTCAAGGTAAGATAAGGTATGCCTCACCTGTGAAAGGAAAAAACATGCTATTTTTGAAAAACAGCGCCATCTGTTGGATGTAAGGGCAACACACGCTGTAATCTCCGAAAGTTCTTCACCAATTGCTTTGAAATTTTTGACACTACATTGCATTTGAATAGGCACATCTTTTTATATGCCTGCTATATACTGTAGATGCCACCCTTGTCACAGGTAAAAACGTGTTTTTGAAAAACAGCGCCATCTGTTGCTCATAAGACCAACACATGCTATTCTAAATATGTTACGATTCCATTTCAATGTTTCTGATTTCATTGATCAATTGAATTTTCATAAATTTTGATTTATTTCAATTTTGATTTCATTATTTTCTGTGACATTGCCTTGGAATTGAGCTGTGTTGTTTACCATACCGTTCAATCCGTAAGTATAGTTATATTTTTATTTTTTCAATATTTTTCATTTCATTTTTTGAATTGTTTTTCTTATATTTCAGTGATGGGAACATCTGGGGCCAGATTTACGAAGCAGTTACGCAAGTACTTACGAACGTGTACATCGTTCCTCATTCTTTGATGGCTTTGGTTACATTTATTCAACAGTTTACAAGCATGAAAACTTGCCAATCAACTGTTGATATTATAAACAGCCTCCTGGTGCTTCGGAACTCATTAACTGTTTAATAATTTTAAAAAAGCTGCCGAAGATTGAGAAAAGATGTACAGGTTTGTGTAACTTCTTCGTGAATCTAGCCCCAGATCATGATGTTCCCAATTATCTGATGGGAACATCAGATCATTCGATCATCAGACGAGGGAGTAATTACCTAAGTGGTAATTACTCCCTCGTCTGATGATCAAATGATCTGATGTTCCCATCAGATAATTGGGAACATCAAATGATCTGGGGCAAGATTCACGAAGAAGTTACGCAAATTGTGTAATTGGGGTGGGGAATTGCGGGAAAGACTAGGAGACAGGAGTGGGAGATGGTGCGGAGGACAAGAAGACAAGGGAGGGGGTAATGGTGGGGAGGCCGAGGGGAATGGAGAATGGTTGGGAGTACAAGGGGATAGGGGAGTGGAGAATGAGAGGACGGGAAGGGGGGAATGGTAGGGAATACGAGAGGACCGGGGGAGTAGGAGATAGTGGGGAGGACGAGGGGATCATGGAGTGGGGAATGGTTAGGAGGACGAGGGGATCGTGGAGTGGGGAATGGTCAGTAGGACGAGTGGATGCCGGAGTGGAGGATGAAGGGGAGGAAAAAGAGACGAGGGAGTGAGGAATGGTTGGGAGGACGAGGGGATGGGGGGAGTGAGGAATGGTTGGGAGGACGAAGGGATGGGGAAGAGGGAAATGGTGGGGAGGACTGGGAGACAGGGGAAGGTTGCTGTGACTCAGCAATGCATATGCGTTGCTGAGCCACAGCAAGGCGTGGCCGGGTACAGCTAGTAGGAAGGATAAGAAACTTAAATGACTGTCATGCCCTTCAAGATGACCTGGACAAAATAAGTATATGGAGCACCACTTGCCAAATGGAATTTAATGTGAATAAATGCCATGTTATGGAATGTGGAATAGTTGAACATAGACCCCCACACAACCTATAAATTATGTGAGAAATCTTTAAAGAATTCTGATAAAGAAAGAGATCTAGGGGTGGTTCTAGATAGAAAACTATCTCCTGAGGACCACATAAAGAATGTTATGCGAGGAGCCTATGCCACGCTTTCTAACTTCAGAATTGCTTTTAAATACAGTACATGGATGGCGAAATACTAAAGAAATTGTTCACGACTTTTGTTAGGCCAAAGTTCAAATATGCAGCGGTTGTGTGGTGCCCATATCTCAAGTAGCACATCAACAAACTGGAAATGGTGCAAAGACATGCTACTAAGTGGCTACCAGAACTGAAGGGCAAGAGCTACGAGGAGAGGTTAGAGGCATTAAATATGCCAAAACTAGAAGACAGAAGAAAAAGAGGTGATATGATCACTACGTACAAAATAGTAACAGGAACTGATAAAATCGACAGGGAGGATTTCCTAAGACCTGGAACTTCATGAACAAGAAGTCATAGATTTAAACTAATTAAACAAAGATGCCGAAGAAATATAAGAAAATTCACTTTCGCAAACAGAGTGGTAGACAGTTGGAACAAGTTAAGTGAGAAGGTGGTGGAGGCGAAAACCATCAGTAGCTTCAAAGCGTTATATGACAAAGAGTGCTGGGTAGACGGGACACCACGAGCGTAGCTTTCTGTAACTACTGTAACTACTGTAACTACTATCCTGTAACTACTGTACACTTAGGTAGTTACAGAGATGATTTTGATTTAAGAGTATAGTTGGAAAGCTATACTGTAACCCCGCGATTATCCGGGATTCGAACATCCGAAAAACGCCTTAATACGGCCAAAATCGCAATCGGATAAAGTTATCACAATATCCGGCCAAAATAGCCACAGGAACCAGATTAACGAGAGTTTGGACGGATAAAATTTTGGGGCCCGGTTAATGTCCTGCCGAAATTACACTATCCGGTCAGTTGCCCGGATGATCGAGGCTTTTTCCGTATATGAAAACATGAGGCGGGCCATAAGGTATTAATCCCGTCTGCCCGTGACTCGAGGCGCATGGTGTAGGAGGGGGGGGGGTGGTGTCGGGAGGGTGGGAGGAGAGCGTCGGGAGGGACCACCTGTGTACAGGAATTACCATTAATTTTAGAACAAAAACAAATGAAATAAGTACTAGTAATTATCTAATAACAAATAAATAAGTTTTCTAAAAGCAATGTGCACAGGCTGAAGTTTCCTTAAAAAATATTCTCCTGGCAGCCTACGTAAGGTGGTATAGCTGCCCCACGCCAAGTGGACCCGTCCAACGCTGGTCAACCCATGTGCGTCCATCCCTCGTGTTATACACAGTGCTGCGCCATTAGTGAAATATTTTTTTAAATAACTTTTTTATTTTCATAGTAACTTTGAACATTTTTGGCCAAGACTATGTCTGGTAGGAGCATCAATCGTTCTGTAGGTGTTAAGAGGAAGAAAGTTGTCCTAACAATTAAAGACAAGTTACTGCTATACACCTCAACGAGTGAGGCGTCACAGTGCTGCGCCATTAGTGAAATATTTTTTTAAATATCTTTTTTATTTTCCTAGTAACTTTAAACATTTTTGGCCAAGACTGTCTGGTATCAGCATCAATCATTCTGGAGGTGTTAAGAGGAAGAAGGTTGTTCTGGCAATTAAAGACAAGTTACGTGTTGTTCAACCAGTGAAGCGTCACAGGCAGCCAAATGCCTTCAACAAGTGAGGCCTCACAGGCAAGCCAAGCACCTTCAACAAGTGAGGCGCCACAGGCTAGCCAAGCGCCTTCAACAAGTGAGGGCATGCAAGCGCCTTTAACAAGTGAGGCCTCACAGGCAAGCCAAGCACCTTCAACCAGTGAGGCTTCAGCAGCTGGCAGTCAAAACTAACTTTGCTTAATGAACTGTACAGTAATTTTAAGTGTTAATTTTAGTGTTGTGTTAGTATAGGTTACGTAAATTGTTAACAATTCTTAACTTCAAGATGTGTGGCATCAATCAAGAAGACGAACACCAACAAGGTAAGTTGAGGTTTCTAGTTGAATATCTAATAATTATATGTGGCAAGGCAATTCAAATTATGTTGTTTGTAGTATAAAAATTGTTGGAAATGGTCACTTTTGGACTCGTAGGTGAAAAAGTACCATTATCCGAAAAACGTGATAATCCGGTTGGGGGTCCTTCCCATATAGTCCGGATGATCGAGTGGAGACAGTACTCTTAAGTTCTTTGTCTATTTTGTGAAATTTTTTGCTCAAAATGCTAGAAACCACTCAAACTTAACCCATCACTAGTCAGACCACTCACAGTGTATAGTGTGATATTCTGGTCACCAAACTGTTCATCAAAGCAAGGAGCGACTTCAGAAAGTTTAAAAAACCAGTGTTGAATGTAATGAAACGCCATTTTCTGGGCAAGACCCGGAGGCTCCCCCCGAGCTTACTAGGTTGATATGTTAATGTCAGACTTTGGCATCAATCATGTGTATGGAGTTCTTTGGGCCTACCAGGGACCACAAGCCAGAACCTGGCCCCCTCTATAGAGGCAAGAGGGAGCAATGTCTTATAGAAACCCCCATGTGGTTGGAAGCATTCGGTGTCTGTCTGTTAAGCATACAGCACGCCCGACTGCGAGTACCCTCTGTGTCTACGAGCGAAACCAGCTATCAGGCCACCTACGAGTGCCTGTATAAAACCAGCGTTGAATGTAATGAAACGCCATTTTCTGGGTGAGTCCCGGAGGCTCCCCGGAGCTATCCCAGGCCGATATGCTAATTTCAGACTTTGGCATCAGTCATGTGTATGGAGTTCTTAGGCCTACCGGAGACCACGGCCAGAACCGGGCCCCTCAGAGAGGCACGGGGAGCAATGGCCTATAGAAGCCCCCGTGTGGTTGGAAGCATTCTATGTCTGCCATCGACCGGGACAGGCACCCAGAAAGGTAAGCGCCCCAAAACAAACCCCTATTCTGGTTAAAATTGCTACCAAAATCCGAACTAGTGGATAGAACTCCCAAACAGAAAACAAGCAAACTAGTGTGACGTCACACGTCACCGCGCCGCTGTCTGCGCAGCTCCCCCCTCCCCGGGAGGGGGAAGGTGGAGCCCCAGACCTCCCACGCCGGCTATCCACCAATCAGTTCTGAGGCTGGATGTCAAGACACGCGAAAAACCGCCGACCGGAGGGAGGGAGGGTTGCCGGGGAGCCTCCGGGACTCACCCAGAAAATGGCGTTTCATTACATTCAACGCTGGTTTTCTGGGGGGAGCCCCGTCGGCTCCCCGGAGCTAACTACCCACAGAGGAAGATCAAAGGGACGGAACCGGGAGGCGGACACCACCCAAACAACCAAAACGCTAAAACCAAAGGAGCAGGAAAACACAGCGACCCGACCCCCAGAGGCAAAAGCCAAAAGGAAAAGAGCCGACGAAAAACAAACCGGAACCGAAGAGGCACTACCAACCGAGGAGAAGACAGAGCACGCTGACCAGAAACCAGGATGGTGCAAGCGGCGCACGAACAGGCCGGAGGGGAAACGAAGCACAAGACAGCTTACTAAGCGGTGTAGAAGCAAGACCGAAAGCAAGCCAAAGCGACTCCGCCAGCGCCGCACAAAAAGAGAGGCGACAGTATGTGGCACGACGACGGCCCCAACCCCCACCAAAAAACCAGGCCGACGCTAACAAGAGGAACCACCTAAGAAGGTACAGGAAAAGGAAGGACCGCCAAAACACCCCATACTGCCGCCAAGAGAAACACGCAGGTGGGACACCGACCACCAGCCGGAGGCGAGACCACGAGGCAGACGGAAGCAGCCCCGACAAGGCCCCTCCGAGCCCAGGAAAAGGCGGAGCCGCAAGAAGATCTCGGGCGCGACCACCGAACTCAGGTGGAACAAGGAGATGGAACGTCTGCCGAACAGACAAATCCCAAAGCAAGCAAACCCGCCAGGAGAACAAATGACGGGTCCGACGCGAGACATCGCAAGACCCCAAAAAACCAAGTGGCAGGGCAAGCAAGGAAACCAAAGAAGGCGGAAGGGTTGCCGCCAGAACCCTACCCGAACCAAGAGGTACGAGCAACAGCAACAGACCGAGACAAAGAAGCACACCACAGGACACAGGCCGAAAAAAGCCCAAGAAGCAAGGAACACACGCAGAACACCCTGTGGAGAGGAGGAAACAAGGGAACCACAAACAATGAGTGGTGGAAACCGACCAAGTCCCCCAACATAGCAGCAAGTGCAGGCAAAACTGACCAAAGGAGATGCCAGGAAAACGATGGGGTGAGGCAGGACGAAGAGCAGAAGCATAAAAAACCCAGGAGTAAGGACACGCCACTGCGAAACACGGTACTAATGCACACGCCGCAGTAGTAGCAACATACAACCTGGTGGATAAAGACAGGCTGTTTAACACAAGGGGCACACGCCTAGGGGACGCAGGTGGAAACCGAATGCCCAAATGAGCCACAGAGACAGTAGAAAGAACTTAGTGNAAAACCAGCGTTGAATGTAATGAAACGCCATTTTCTGGGTGAGTCCCGGAGGCTCCCCGGAGCTATCCCAGGCTGATATGCTAATGTCAGACTTTGGCATCAGTCATGTGTATGGAGTTCTTAGGCCTACCGGAACCACGGCCAGAACCGGGCCCCCTCAGAGAGGCAAGGGGAGCAATGGCCTATAGAAGCCCCGTGTGGTTGGAGCATTCTATGTCTGCCATCGACCGGGACAGGCACCCAAAAGGTAAGCGCCCCAAAACAAACCCCTATTCTGGTTAAAATTGCTACCAAAAGCCGAACTAGTGGATAGAACTCCCCAAGAAAAACGAGCAAACTAGTGTGACGTCACACGCTGCCGCGCCGCTGTCTGCGCAGCTCCCCCCTCCCCGGAGGGGGAAGGGGAGCCCCAGACCCTCCGCGCCGGCTACCCACACCTCAGTTCTTGAGGCTGGATGTCAAAAACGCGAAAAAACGCCGACCGGAGGGAGGGAGGGATGCCGGGGAGCCTCCGGGACTCACCCAGAAAATGGCGTTTCATTACATTCAACGCTGGTTTTCTGGGGGAGCCCCGTCGCTCCCCGGAGCTAACTACCCACAGACGGAAAAAAAGAGGGACTTACCCGGGAGGCGGTCGTCGCTCACTCCTCAACTCGAAGCCGAGACAACTGGCTGCAACCGCCGACCCAACGCAACACAGGCCCGCCGGGGCCCAGGACATTGACAAGGTAACGAGCAGCCAGGACCCTGTTCGACCGCCAAAACCCCGCGCCCGAATATCAGACCAAGACATATTCCCAAAGACGGCAGCAAGCGCCGCGAACTTCCGAACGTCATGGGCACGGGGATAGACCGCAGGCTGGCTGGACTTAATAACCCTGCGGACGACCTGAGAGACCCGCACCCGCGAACAGGGAAGAAGGGAAACCGGATCAACCCAAAGCGCGTCCCCGGACACAGAAGCCGTGGCGCGCAAATAACGGCGAAGCGCCGCAACCGGACACAAAACATGATGCACCCCCGGCCTGACCAACCAAGCATCAACCACCCACGGACCCCTCCGGAACGCAGCAGTCTCATTCTTTGCCAGAAAAGAAGGAGACGGCTGCAAGCGAACAAAACTATCACCACGACCAAAGAGCAGAAGCCCCTGCGCCGGAGGAGAGCATGAAGCTCCCCGACCCGACCCCCAGAGGCCAAAGCCAACAAGAAAAGAGCCTTGGAAAAACAATCCCGGACCGAAGGGGCCACAACGAAACGAGGAGACGAAAGGAAAGCGAGCACCCTGTCCAAAGACCAGGACGGCTCAGGCGGCGCATGAGCAGGCCGGAGGTGAAACAAAGCACGAGACAGCTTGCGAAACGGCGCAGACGTGACATCGATACCGAAAGCAAGCTGAAGCGGCTCCGCCAGCGCCGCACGATAGGAGGCGACAGTGTTAGGCATAAGATGACGGTCCTGAAACAACCACGAGAGGAAGGACAAGACCACCCGAACAGACAAGGAATGAACACGACGAAGACGCAAAAAGAAAGAGAAGGACCGCCAGGAAACTTCATACTGCCGCCGAGAGGAAGCCCGCAGGTGAGACACCAACAAGGAGGCCACCTGATCACCATAGAGATGATGATAAACTCGAGTCAAAAATACCATACGCGAAGACTCGAGGAGAAGATCGAACCAGCCACGTGACGCACCGGCCCGATCTGCTGAAAGAGGCGGAGCCGCGGAAAAACCCTCGGGTTCGGACACCGAGCAACTAGCACCGGAAACCAAGGCTGGGCCGGCCACCAAGGGGCCAGAAGGACAACTCTCCCCTGGTAAGTCTCTAAGCGAGTCAGGACCTGGAGCAACAGCTGAACCGGGGAAAGAGGTACAGGAACCTCCACCTCGACCAGTCGAGCCGCAAGGCGTCGACCCCGACGGCCTCGCGATCGGGGAAGGGCGCCGCATACACGGGAAGACGCCGCGACCACGCCGACGCGAAGAGGTCCACCTCGGGACGCCCGAACGTCTGGCAAAGCCAGCGGAAGGACTCGTCGTCGACCGTCCACTCCGTGGAGAGGGGAACGAAGCGAGACAGGGCGTCCGCCAAGACGTTGGACACGCCCCGTACGTGAACAGCCAGGAGAGCCAAACCCCGAGAACTCAGCAGACGAGTCACCCGAAGCGACCAACCCCAAAGAGACAAGGACCGCATCGAACCCCCGCGGTTCAGGCAATGAACCACCGGAGAGCAGTCCGAATGGAGCCGGATCGTTGATCCGCGGGCCACCCGAATCCTCCGAAGAGCAAACCACACCGCCGCGAACTCCCGCACCGTGCTGTGAGCTCGACGGAAGGACGGACCCCAACGCCCCTGGCCGGCCTGGTGAGCACTGGTCACAAAACCCCAGCCTAGAGACGACGCATCCGTGTACACATCGAGCGAGGGCTCGGGAAGGCGCCATGGCACCGAACCCCGAAAAACCCGAAGAGGAAGCCGGTGACGCAGCAACCGACGCAAGGCCCCCGGGGTCGAACCTTGCGATCGCGAGAGAGGCGGAAGGGGTGACCCCGAAGGAACCAGAACAGCCGACGAAGCCAAACCCGACCCGGCGGGTAGACCAGCATCGCGAAGTTCAGGCTCCCGCACAGCCCCTCGAGCAACCGCCGGGTGACCCGAGGGCCCACCAGAAACAGACGAAGGCGGGACCGCAGCCGCTGGAGAGACTCCGGAGGGAGAGACAAGGAGGAGGTGCGAGAGTCCCAAACGAGGCCCAGCCAAGTCCGAACCTGAGAGGGAACCAGATGGGACTTCCTCCAGTTCACCAAGAACCCGAACCCGGCGAGCTGGGAAAGAACCAAATCCCTGGCTAGCAAGCAAGCAGACCGGCTGGGAGCCCAAACCAGCCAGTCGTCGAGGTAGGCCAACACCCGAACTCCTAGGAGACGCAACCGAGCCACGACTACCCGTGTAAGGCGCGTGAACACGCGAGGTGCCAGGTTCAACCCGAACGGGAGACAACGAAAGCGGTAACCTGACGCCCCACCACAAAACCGAGCCAGTCCCTGAACCGCGGATGAATCGGGACATGCCAATAAGCGTCCCGGAGGTCCAGGGACACCATCCAAGCGCCCGGCTCCAAAAGGAGCCGAACCTGAGACAGCGTAGTCATCCGGAAGGAGGGGCAATAAACCCAGGGGTTCAGACGGGACAAGTCCAGAATGAACCTCAGGTCCGCGCAGTCCCGTTTCGGAACCGGAAACAGACGGGAAACCCATCTGAGGGACGACGTCGGTTCGACGACGCCCAAACGTACCCACTCCAAGACGACTCGACGGAGCGCAGGGGAAGAAACTTGCCCTGCCAGCCCCGAACCCCCCAAAGGGGGAGGGGCCACCCAACGCCACCGCAGACCGCAAGACACGACCTGAAAGGCCCACGAATCGTGGGACCAGGCGCGGGCGAACAGCGCAAGCCGCCCCCCCATCGCCCCGTCAACGGGGCAAACCGCGAAAGGGCCGGCGACCCTTACGAGACCCAGAACCCCGCACAGGGCGAACACCGCGCCGACCAGACGAGGGCGGGTCCGCAGCAGGAGCCGAACCCGAACCTGACACCAGAGGCCTACCACGACGAGAGGAACCCCGAGCTCTGGCACGACCCTTCCGGGAAGACCCACCCCGGGACCCCCGGAAGACCAACAAGTCCGACATCGGACGACAAGCCGCCGACGCAGCCTGAATAAACTGCGCCACGGCCGACTCCGCAAAAAGAAGAGGACAAAAGGGGAAGAACGCCTAAGAGCCAGAGCCCAAGCAGATTCCACGGAGGAACCCAGCACCGCCTGCCGACACGCGAGACGGGAAGCATAAAACAGGGAAACCGCATCCCGCAAAATCGGCGTGAACAGCTTCAACAAGGCAGCGAACGAGCGCGCAGCCGAGGACAAGGCGCCAGACCCTGGGACGGACCCAAGCGTCCTCACATCCTCCACGAGCCAATCCGAGGACAGCTCCAGGATGGAAAAGAACCGCAAGGCCGAAGCCAAAAGGCCCCGGGCGCGCAAGTCCTCCGCAACAAGCGCCGCCGAAAGGACGGGAACCTGCACATGGAGCTGAATAACGCCCACATCGCGGGGGAGGGCAGGGGCAAACAAGCACTCATTCAGGTACTCAAGCTCGCCCCCCAGGAAAACCTGAATCACCGTGGAAGCTTCCCGCCACTCCAACGTGCGGGAACGACAGAAGGAATGCCAGGAATCCAAAACAAGCAAGGGGCAGGCTGCTAGCCAGGAAGACTCCGGAACCTCGTAACGGAGCCAGAAAGGGAACGAAGTCCCAAACCTGAACTCAGATGGATCCAGTTCCGAGGCATAATCCGGGTCCCGCAGGAGGTAAGCTGCAAAGGCCGCTCGCACCTCACCAGGTTGGATGCGATAAGCCGAAAACCTCCGGAAAGACGGAACCGACGAACCCGGGGGAACACGGAACCGAACCCGGGGAGGGGCCGACACCAAATCCAACTCGTACGCAGAGGGGGGAAAAGAGAACCCCACTCCTTGTAACAATAAGCCCCGCTCAGAGGGAAGAAAAACCCAGGCGGGGTCCAGCGGAGCCCAAGGCCCCCAAGTCAGCCCCTCCCCAGCCTCGAGGTCCAACACCACAGGACCCGAGGCCGAGTCCTCTCCCCAAGCCCCGACCCCACAAGACAAGGACGGAGCAGCCGGAACAGCTGAAGGAAGGGGGGCCCACTGGTCAGACCCCGAAGCTTCGGCCGGGAGACAAGACTCGAATGCCTCTGCCGCTCCCCCGGAAGGGGCACCCCCCGAAGCTGCCCGAGTCTCAAGATCAAGTAACCCCTGCTCCGACCCCGAAACCCTCAGACGTTTCGGGGCTGGAAGCAAGGGGGGGGGGACCAGAACGAGCAGTAGGGGAAGGACGAGGAGGCGCGGACTGAACCAGGATCGAAGCGACCCCCACCCCCAAGTCCGGGTCACGAAAAGCAAAGCGGGGCAGCCCCGGGGCATCCGGGTGAGCAACCAACCTAGCGCGTTGCAACAGACGAAACCTAGACTGCAACGCACGCGCCGCCTGTACCCGAAGAGAATCATCAGAGGATTGGGTAAATTGAGTCACAAGCAAGCAGCAACACTCACAGGACTCAGGGTCGAAAGTATCACCGACCCAACAGGCAGCATGGCAGAGGCAAAAACAATGAGGGTCACCCTGAGACAAAGGGACCGAGCAACCCTCAAACTCGCACACAGCGAGTGGGGACTCCGGGGTCACATCCATCGGACCCACGCGCCCCCTAGGGGATTCCCAGGGTCCTGAGCGTTTACTTTAAGAGGACTCGCGCTCAGGTAGTCCCAGGCAGGGAGCTGCTAACCGGCGCCCAAAACTACCAATCGAACTTCTAAAGCTGTACCCCAGGGACGTGTACACTCACGGGGACCTAGCAGGGGGCGCCATCGAGTATAACCGTGAAAGGGTTAGAACTAAGGAATGAATATGAGAGAACCCCCCACCAGGCAAAAACAAAAAGAAAAACAAAACCCCGCAAGAGGACAGCGAACCCCAGGGAACAGAGCCGGCCGCTATGTCGGGAATACAAGCTGTGCAGCACCCTGCGCCCCTACCAGTGCAAACTGCCTCTTACCTGCCAGTAACAAGGGAGAACAGAACACCCAAGAGCCCAACAGGCGGCCGAAAAACCGAAAAAGGTAAAACGGACCAGCAGAGGCAGATCCCAAGGAGCCTGTGGAAGGTGGCCCCAAGCCCCAAGGGTAGTACTTACAGGGCACCTAGGGAAGGAAACCCTAGGCGCATGCAGCCCGAGTACCAAAAATTACTCCTGGCTCTCGCACCCAGAAAACAAACACCACACGCAAGCACAGTGTTGTAGCGAACACCGGAGCCAGAGCACACGACCTTCGCCTATAGCATCAGCCTCAAGAACTGAGGTGTGGGTAGCCGGCGCGGAGGGTCTGGGGCTCCCCCTTCCCCCTCCCGGGGAGGGGGGAGCTGCGCAGACAGCGGCGCGGCAGCGTGTGACGTCACACTAGTTTGCTCGTTTTTCTTTGGGGAGTTCTATCCACTAGTTCGGCTTTTGGTAGCAATTTTAACCAGAATAGGGGTTTGTTTTGGGGCGCTTACCTTTCTGGGTGCCTGTCCCGGTCGATGGCAGACATAGAATGCTTCCAACCACACGGGGGCTTCTATAGGCCATTGCTCCCCTTGCCTCTCTGAGGGGGCCCGGTTCTGGCCGTGGTTCCCGGTAGGCCTAAGAACTCCATACACATGACTGATGCCAAAGTCTGACATTAGCATATCAGCCTGGGATAGCTCCGGGGAGCCGACGGGGCTCCCCCCAGAAAAATAGTAGGATTAGGAGAAGGCCTAAATTCAAAGGCGCATGTCAGTGATTTTAGGAGGATAGGTAAATATGAGAAAGACAAGAACCGCCCCTTAAGGGAGACGTTTAATGGAGTGAAGTATGTGACAGAAGTGCTTCGCAATACCAGAAAATTGCAATGTGACGAGGATGGCAAACTTTGGTCAATAAGATAAGACCTCTCAAAAGAGGACAGAGAAAAACTGAAAGTGAAGCTCATTGAAGCGAAACGTCTAAATGGGGAGAGAAATGAAGAAGAATGGAAATTCTTTTTTCTACAGAGTCAGGGACTGGAAAGCTTGTGAAATGGTACATAAAGACAACGCAACAAAATCATTAAAGGAAGGGGGTGTAAAGAACAAAGGGAAGGGGAACATATTCCTGAAAATAGTATATACCAACATAGATGGAGTGAGATCGAAAATATTGTAGTTGAAGGATATAATTCAGCTCAAAGTCCCAGATATTGTCGCATTAACAGAGACGAAACTTGAAGAAAATATTTTAAATGAGGTTGTATTCCCAAGGGGCTACTCAGTTGAGACGTGACAGGAAAACTAGGAAGGGGGGGAGGAGTGGCTGTGCTGGTGAAAGAACACCTGAAGGTAAGAGAATTAATGTTTGAAAACCATTGAGATATTGACATAATGGCATTGCAGCTCTGGAATCAAGATAAGCTGATTATTTTAAATGCCTACAGCCCACCAGCAAGCAACACAAGGACAAAGGAAGAACTGGATGACAAACGAGAGGGCCTCATAATGGTCATGAGAAAGATTATGGTAAGAGCTGACAAAGATAAATCCCGATTGTTGGTACTGGTGGACTTTAACTTTAAGACAATAGACTGGGAGGCCTACGAGGCAAGAACAGAGGACATTTGTACAGGCAGATTTGTAAACCTCATCTTGGAGACATTGATGTATCAACACGTCAAGCAGGCCACAAGAATGAGGGAAGGGGATGTTCCGTCAGTACTGGATCTAGTATTCACCAGGAAAGAAGAAGAGGTATTTGACATCCAGTACCTTCCTCCCTTGGGAAAGAGTGATCACCTCCTCTTGATATTAAATATACTATGCGATAAAATCTAGTAGAGAATGGAGACAGTGAAACAGTTGTTAAACTCGATTTCAAGAGAGGACGCTATGGGGAACTTAGAAATTTTTTTTCTTGGGTATAATTGGATAGACTTGTTGCTAGGCAAGGAAGTAAATGAGATGTATGCCAAATTTTGCATAATATATGATGAAGGTACACAAACATTCATACCAAAACAGACATGCAGACCTAGGAAACAGGGTTGGTTCAACAGGAATTGCGAGAGGGCCAGAGATCAAAAGACACAAGCATGGAATCATTATAGAAAGAAACCAAACCCCCAAACATACCAGCGATACAAAGAGGCAAGAAACAACAACACGTCAATAAGGAGAGAGGCAAAGAGGAACTTTGAGAATGGTATAGCAGACAAATATAAATCAGATCCAGGCCTTTTCTATAAATTCATTAAAAACAAGCTGCAGGTAAAGGATAATATTCAGAGGTTGAAAATGGGCAACAGATACACGGAAACTGAAAAGGAAATGTGTGAAACATTAAGCGAAAAGTTCCAAAGTGTGTTTGTACAAAATGAGATTTTCAGAGAACCAGACATAATAAGAATTCCAGAGAACAACATAGAGCGTATAGAGGTGTCTAGAGATGAAGTGGAAAATATGCTAATGGAGCTAAGTAAGAACAAAGCAGTTGGTCCAGATAGAGTTTCACCATGGGTTCTGAGAGAATGTGCATTTGAGCTTAGCATCCCATTTCACCTGATCTTTCAGGCATCCCTGTGTACAGGAATTGTAGCAGACATGTGGAAAAAGGCTAACATAGTTCCAATCTACAAAAGTGGCAGCAGGGAAGACCCCCTCAATTATAGACCTGTATCATTAACAAGTGTTATAGTCAAAATATTGGAAAAATAATAAAAACTAAATGAGAAGAACACATGGAGAGAAATGATATAATATCAGACAGACAGTATGGTTTTCGATCTGGAAGATCATGTGTATCGAATTTACTCAGTTTCTATGATCGAGTCACAGATTTTTACAGGACAGAGATGGTTGGGTTGACTGCATCTATCTGGACCTAAAAAAGGCTTTCGACAGAGTTCCACACAAGAGGTTGTTCTGGAAACTGGAAAATATTGGAGGGGTGACAGGTAAGCTTCTAACATGGATGAAAGATTTTCTGACTGATAGAAAAATGAGGGCAGTAATCAGAGGCAATGTATCGGACTAGAGAAGTGTCACAAGTGGAGTAACACAGGGTTCAGTTCTTGCACCAGTGATGTTCATTGTCTACATAAATGATCTACCAGTTGGAATACAGAATTATATGAACATGTTTGCTGATGATGCTAAGATAATCTATATAAATAAAAATGGAAATGTTCGTTTGTTCAAAATTGCTAATCTCCGAAAGTACTTCACCGATTGTTTTGAAATTTTCACACAACGTTCCATTCGCCTCCGAGCAGGTATTTATATACATACTATATAGATGTCACATCTGTGACGGTAAACCACATGCTTTTTTTGAAAAACTGTTTTTCATGTGTTTTTCATGTGAGGAAATCTTCGAAACCTCTTTACTGATTGTTTTGAAATTTTAACACAACGTTGCATTCGAATAGGCACGTATTTTTATATATCTACTATGTACATGCCTTTTCAGATGTGATAGGAAACACCGGCTTCAGGGTGGGGTCAGCCTATACATCAAAGACACACTCATCTGTACTGAGCTGCTAAACACCTCAAATGATATGGTAGAAGTGCTGATAATCAAAATAGAGATCCTAAATGTAGTTATTGTCCTTGTATATAAGTCACCGGAGGCAAACCCTCAGCAGTTTAAAGACCAACTAATGAAAATAGAGCACTGCTTGGAAAACCTCATTAATCCAGCTCCGACCATCATTCTGCTTGGGGACTTCAACCTACGGCACCTGAAATGGAAGCACCTGGCTAATAGCACCTCATTTTCACTAATAATGATGAATTGATCAGGAACATAATGATTACAAATACCTGTTACTCAGATCACAACTTAATTGAAGTTATGACAACCATGGGGAATAGACCTTCAAAACCAGTCCAGATTCCAGGTGGAGGAGATTTCAGCAAATTCAACTTCAATAATAAACAGATAAATTGGGAGCAAATAAACCAGGACTTCACAGAAATAAACTGGAAAGAACAGCTAGAAAATGCGAACCTGAACCAGTGCCTGGAAAAAATAAGCTCAGTAGCACTAGAAATATGTACAAACCGCATCCCCTAAGAAAAAAAGAGGAAGAGATGCAGATTCGAACGAGAACGTCGTTCCCTATATAAGCGAAGAAAACGAATCGCGGAACAACTTGAGAGTTGCACCCTATCTCAGGAACGGCGAAGAAGGCTAGGTAGCGAAATAGGAAAAATTGAACTCAAGCTACAAGAATCATACAAAACGCAGGAGAGGCAAAGAGAGCAAATGGCCATCAGTGAAATAGAGAGAAACCCGAAATATTTTTTCTCCTATGCAAAATCAGATCAAAAACCACATCTAGTATCGGGCCCCTGCGAAAAGAAGATGGAACTTTCACCGATGACAACAAAGAATGAGCGAGCTACTGAGGAAGCAATACGACTCGGTTTCAGCGAGCCATGAAACGCCACTAAAGATCGGTAACCAAATGAATTTTCATGGATATGATACCAACATCAAATCATATATAAGACGTCACCCTATCCCCCCGGACTTTGAAGAAGCCATAAACAGTATGCCTATGCACTCTGCACCAGGCCGGATTCTTGGAACTCTATATTCATCAAGAACTGTAAAAAAACACTATCGCAGGCCCTCCACATTCTGTGGAGACAAAGCCTAGATACTGGCATTATTCCTGATATACTAAAAACAGCAGAGATAGCACCACTTCATAAAGAGGAGGAAATAAGGCAGAGGCAAAAAATTACAGACCGATAGCACTAACATCGCACATCAT
>WNGS01000009.1:1717517-1746905 GCA_020271785.1 Procambarus virginalis
ATTGTCCGCGGCCCTCCACTCCCTGGGAGGGGAAGGGGGGGGGGCCCCGGACCTCACCGCGCCGGCTGCCGTTAGTTTGCAAGCTAGTGTCAACCGGGATACACGCTTCTCTGGCCTTAAATTCTTGGCGGTTTTTGCCTCGTGTGGCATTCTCTGCTGTTTTTGTGGTTTGCGGTGGCCCGGAGTCCGGCGCGGCAGTAAAGTGATTGTTTGATTGTTTTTCCTTGTGATTGTAGGGAGTTTTTCTACCTCTCTGTTCGGTTTGTTGTAGTTTTCTACCATGTGGGGTTTGTTTTGTTACGCCTACCTTTCTGGGTGCCTAACCCCGGTCGATGGCAGATAAGGAAAACCCCCAACCATATGGGGTTTTCCCAGGGCCATTGCTCCCTGAAACGTCTCTGAAGGGGCCAGGTTCTGGCGCTGGCCTGGTAGGTCTGAACTCCATAGCTAGTGTCCGGTCTAACATAACATACATTAGCCCGATAAGCTCAGGGAGCCGTAGGGGCTCCCCACAGAAAACTACGAAAAATCAATCAGAGACATGAAATAATTAGGCAATTATCTCTTTGTGGCAACTCCGGCCTGACAGCTGGTGATCAACAGACCGCCTGGGACGCATGCTGAGTGAGCGCCTGTTTTGTGCCAGACTTCCCTGCCCTATAGCGGCCAATATATTCAACTTACGATTTTTTTATTATTTTTCCCGTGATCAGTGAACACAAATTAACAGGTTAGGAAGAAAAAATAATTTTTTTTTTTTTTTTTTTTTTTTTTTTTTTGTGTATGCGCCTGTGGGTGTCAAATGGTATATAGCTATGCGCCATTTAAGGGTTCAAAAATATCGATTTTTTTTCCTACTGGCAGCCTACGTAATGTACTATAGCTGCCCCAAGTGGACCCGTCCAACACTGGTCAACCCATGTGCTCCCGTCCCTCGTGTTATAACACAGTGCTGTGCCATTAGTGAAATATTTTTTAAATAACTTTTTTATTTTCATAGTAACTTTGAACATTTTTGGCCAAGACTGTCTGGTAGCAGCATCAATCGTTCTGGAGGTGTTAACAGGAAGAAGGTTGTCCTAGTAATTAAAGACAAGCTACATGTTATACACCTCAACCAGTGAGGCGTCACAGGCAAGCCAAATGCCTTCAACAAGTGAGGCTTCACAGGCAGCCAAGCGCCTTCAACAGGTGAGGCGCAAGCAAGCGCCTTAACAAGTGAGGCATCACAGGCAAGCCAAGCGCCTTCAACAGGTGAGGCGCAAGCAAGCTTCTTCAACCAGTGAGGCTTCAGCAGCTGGCAGTCAAAACTAACTTTCCTTAATGAACTATACAGTAATTTTAAGTGTTAATTTTAGTGTTGTGTTAGTATAGGTTACATAAATTGTTAAGAATTTTAACTTCAAGATGTGTGGCATCAATCAAGAAGACAAACACCAACTAGGTAAGTTGAGGTTTCTAGTTGAATATTTAATAATTGTATGGGCAAGTCAATTCAAATTATGTTGTTTGTAGTATAAAAATAGTTGGAAATGGTCACTTTTGGACTCGTAGGTGAAAAAGTACCATTATCCGGAACACGTGATAATCCGGTGGGGGTCCTTCCCATATAGTCCGGATGATCGAGTAGAGACAGTACATATAAATCTTAAAACACCAGTGTTGAATGTAATGAAATGCCATTTTCTGGGTGAGACCCAGAGGCTCTACAGGCTGATATGGATATATTAGACTTTGGCATCAGTCAATGTGAAAGGAGTTCAGAGGCCTACCGGGGACCACAAGCCAGAACCTGGCTCCTTCAGAGAGGCACGAGGAGCAATGACCTTTAGAACTGCACATGTGATTTGGAGAATTATATGTCTGCCATCGACTGGGTCAGGCACCCAAAAAGGAAAGCGTCTCAAAACAAACCTCTATTCTGGTAAAAACTACTACTGAAAACTAAAGGAGTGGACAGAACTCTCCAAAAGAAAACGAGCAAACGAGCATGACATCACATGTGCTGTGGCGCTTGCCTGCATAGCTCCCCCCCCTCCCTAGGAGGGGGAAGGGAGAGCCCCAGACCCCTCGTGCCGACTATCCCCCACCTCAGTTCCGAGGCTGGATGTCAAAACACACGAAAAACACCTCCAACTAGGGGGAGGGAGGGTTGCCGGGGAGCCTCTGGGTCTCACCCAGAAAATGATCTTTCATTATATTCAACACTGGTTTTCTGGGGGAGATCCCCTTCGGCTCCCTGGAGGTACTTCACCAAAGAGAAGAAAAAGAGAGACACACCTGGGAGGCATACGCCATGCGCAACTCAAATCCAAAGCAAGACAACCAACGGCAACAAAGGACCCAACAAACGATTAGGGAAACCCGAACCCAGGCACAGGGAAGAGGGGAAACTGGGGCAACCCAAAGTGCGACCCCGGGCACAGAAACCGAGGTGTGCAAACAACGGCAAAGAGGTGTTGGCACGTTTTGCCTGCATACCACTAGGTCCTGGTTGTGGCTCACTGCTTGATTTTCTCACACCGAAACGATCCATTGAAGATTGGTTTTTCCTTCTTTGCAACACTTGTCTGTAGTGAGGCATTACATTGTCATTTAAAAGGTCAATGCAATGGTCTGCTACAGCTTTATCTGGGTGAGTTTTTTCAACAAAACTTTGCAGTTCTTCCCATACTTCACACATTTTCTTAATTTTCTTAATTTTCTTAATGCAGGTGGCACTGGCACTGCAGCAGAAAATTTGTGTTAATTTTGCCTCCACCCAACACTGCATGACCTAACTGCTGCCCAGCAAGAGTTAAGTGCATGGAAACATAATATACCATAACTCACAACAAACCTCAACAGTAATCAACCACAATTAACCAATTTTCATTGTACCTGCCTATCGACGACCCTGCTGCCAAACGTTCACTATATGCCTAACCCCACTACCACTCTCCCAGTACCTACCTCTGGAAACACTACCAAGAATCTATTGCCGGAAACATGCCCAAACATAGCAACAAGCAAGGTAGGGGTGCCTCTCGCTCTTCATCTATAACTCCAAGAGACCTGAATGAAACACTGGCAATGCTGCAGTCCTCGCCGATGTTGGTGAACACAGCATTTGTTCCCCCCTCCTCTCTGCCACCCCCCTACCTTCAACTCAACTCAATACTTAACCATTAGAATTCATTCAATCTATGGCTCCCTGTTCAAACTTCAAACCATTGAGGAGTAATCCATGGCTGCAGAAACTGCACAACCTTGTGCTCCTGCAATTGGACGCAATTTCGGCCCTCCAAGCCACAGTCACCCAACAACAACAAACCATAGACCGCCTCCTTGAATCATCGACGAATAACAACCAAGAAATTCTCAACTTACAAGCTGTTGCAGATGACGCAATGGATCAATACACAAGATCAAGCCCAAGGAAACCCAATCAGCTCAAAGTGACTTCCTTCAACAGCTGGAAAAACAAATAAATCTCCTACAGATTCACCAGGCAGCTTCTGAAGACGACCTAGAGCAGCAACAACTTCATGACTCTGATAATTAGCTCTGCTGATCTACCTGATGAACAACAAGGTGACAATTGTTGTAAAGTAGCCCACACCCTAATTAATTCAAAGATCAAAGTCAACATTGATATCAAATCAGCTGTCAGGCTAGATAAAAAACAGTTCCCGTAGCAGTAGGAGAATGCTCATCAAACTTGCAAATCCCACTGTTAAGTTTGACCTCATACAACCAGCTGCTAAGCAAAAAACCAACTTCTATATAAATGAGTGCCTTACAAAGCAGCATGGATCCAGTAAACACCTTTTAGAGCATTGGATGATCATGATCTCTGTAATCTTTAAGTACCAGTGCAGTGTGGTATGTGGTGCTTTTTTTTACAGAATAGCGTAGTATGTTAGAGATTGGGTAGGATTAGTACTATTATTATGAATGTCCCAACTAACACTGGGAATGTTTTGATTCCAGCCTCTTGTGTGTGTTATGCTATTACTGTACCTCTATGTGGGAATTAATGTATGCTCTGTAGTGAATCATAAGTATAAAATAACCTATATATGGAACTATAGTTCCATACCACTAGTCATTATTACAGCTCCCTGTGTAAAATATGTTATAACAAGAGATTCACTTACCAGGTCCTTTTCAGCTCTTTTCAAACTAAAGATTGGCTAGTTTGGGAAATATTGTTATACCAATTTTTCTTGTTGACCAAGTTCTGACTTTTGCCAGACAATTCTAGTTCCTAAGTTAGAAGTCCTTCAGTTTTGTCAATTCCAGTAAAGTAACATATAAAAAGCATATTTTATATGTTGAAGGCCACTGAGGCACACCTTGGGCCTTGGAAGTCAGAAATTAAGACCCTGGGAAGAGTGAAGCTCTGCACCTAATGCATGAACAGATGGGATGGTATATTCACACATGAAAAGGATCCGAGCCAAATATACCCCAGAGAAAATATGATGGATTGGTTCCACAATGGGAAGCAACAACTCACCTATCTCCAGCATAATGTGGAAGCCCTCCAGAGAAGGCCAAGCAACACCCAACTTGAAACAATATTAACCAGAAGGTAAGATAACAACACCAGTAGATCAACAGAAATTTAAAGCCAAATTAAACACTTTAGTAAATTGGTTCAATGAATGGCAAATGAGTTTTAATGCCTAAAAAAATTTCAAGTTCAGTAATACATTAGAAAATAATGATAAGACAAGCTTCTTTATGAACAATATCACATACAAAGTTGATGAAAATACATTAATTTGTTTTGTTGGGTACAGGCAGCCTGTGTATACATACTAGGCTTATATCGAGATCCCCCAAGGTCGAACTACTGACCTTCCTGAGGATGCAAACACGTGCAAGTTACCCCTTTCCTTGGTAACCTTAACACGGCCTTTCTCTCAGCAGATGGCCTCAGGTCTCTAGGAATTTGAAACTCCTGCGTGTCTACTATAGCTTCATTATAAAACCACTACAGGCCCCTTACTTTCTAGTCCCTGCAGGCAAACCTCCACAGTGCATCTTACTAGTTCCAGTATATTGGCTGAAAATATTTGTACACACTGGTCAGCAGCTGAACCACTCCTCAGCCGCTCCTGGTCAACTTTGTTCCCCTCCTGTGAGTGTTCCTCGGTTCGGCCTGCGTGCTACAGTGACCTTCAATATTCACCTGTCCCCGTCTCTCCTCAGGAGGTGTGACAAATGAGGAACGTCGTTCCCCATTTTGAACTTACCGGTTTCCCTGGAAGTTTCCACAACATAAATGAGGAAGCAGATTCTTCCTTTTTACAATATTTCTATTGACTCTCAATATCAACACTAATTATTCCCTACATTATTTGTCATCTCTATCTCCACAGCTTATACATCCTCACATAGTAATATTGGCCCTCAGTCATGGAGGGAAAGCCCAGGAACAACTCTCATATTGGAGTAGGCGAGGATACGTTGCCTCATATCATGACAAGATAACCAACATTGTATTTATAAGATAAATACTATACAATATATACTTGCCTTTGAAAAGCTTGGGGATGTAGTAATGGAGGCTGAACACTTGACTCTCCAGCATCTGTTGAGTTGATGGCCATAACTTCAGCACTACATAATGTAAGATCAGCTCCACTATCATCTTCCCTGGGCTCATCCATCATATCCTCCATCTTGGCATCAGAATCAGTGTCTTCAGCAGTATTAGATTCTTCTGCAGCCATCTATTACAAATTAATAAATACACAATTTAAATTGAATTAGTAAGGACATTATACCTAATATATGCTTTAGAGAAACTTTCATTACATAATTTTTTGTGGGGAGTTTAGTATTACTTTATAGTTTTTGACAGCTCCATAAACCATGCCTTTGTATGTATTAATGTCATCAATTGGCAAAGCCTTACTTTCTGGAGGAGCCCCTTGTGGCTTCCTGAAGCTATTTTTCTGAGATTACTCCCAACTACTAGGTCACATCACAGAGTTTTATTTGGCCTACCAGAGCCAGAACCTGGCCCCCCCCTCAGAGGTGCAAAGAATGTGCTGTAACACAGGAGGGGGGGGGGATTCTGATGATGATGCTGATGTGACTCGCCCCCTTTCTTTCTCTCTACCCGTATTCCTACTTTTGTTCTCTATACCAAGGGACCACAAGACTTTCACTTTTAGCCAACCCCACGCCACGTGGTCTCAAGACGATTTACCGACATAAGATTCTACAACCCGTATGACGTGACATAGGCTTTAGCAAAACCCTAGGGTTGCCTTTCCGCCGCCACCACCAGACCATTAACACTGAGCAATGATCGAGGTCTGGATCGATCACGCTAATCAATCAACCTTGGGGCTTGATCCCCACTAGTAACAAATAACCTTGGATCTTACGTGTGGTTATCTTGAGATGATGTGCAGTTAATTAAAAATCAATGGTAATGATGAATTCCGATTCGATGTTAGAATCGGCGCCCAATTCAACTCGGTCTCGTGGGGACCACATGACAAGGACCAATTCACATAAATATAACATACACATGGAAATAATGAAAATGCAGATTATTAACTAATTAATTTATTCAAAAGCTAAACAAGATCTAAAGAAATGGCACTCCCTGACGTTTGAACACTCCCTGACTGAACATTTAAAGGCAATGATTGGACCTATCCCTATAAAACTCTGAGCAACTTTACCTCTATGTTGACCAGCTGGGTGGAGTGCTGGTCTTGGGGGGAGAGGTGAGATGGTTACCTCTCCCAGTCGCTCCTGAAACCACACTGATCTCTCTCTCTGCTCCTCTACCCAGATGCTCAGAGCATTGTATTCATCCGCATCGTTAAGTTACTTACAAGGCTTAAGTTATAACAATTAACCTCTGTTGTACTGAATGACCCAGATTGGTTGAATATTGTAACTGAAGTTAAATTACACAAGCATCTTAAGGAAGAGCTATTCCCAATTACAAAATGGCTATTTGACCTTTGAGAAAATAGAGGACATGGAACCTGGTGACCTATGACCGCTAGGTCACTCCGCCGTACAACTTGGTTCTGGCTCATGACATCACTGATGGTGACTTAACTCAAAATCCTAATAAGTAGAATACTCTGGATATTATAACCAGTAATACTGTACAATACAATTTGAATGCAAAATGAATGAAGGCTAACTTCTCTAAACAAGTGAATACTATAGGATGATTCATTATACGAACTATGAACAAAGGCGTCAAATTATTTTCACTGCGAATTCCCTGGGGTCAGGTCCCGGGTCACCACGTGGTCCAGCTTCCCATTCTCCCTTGTAACTAAACATTCTGGATAATTCTTACAACAAACCTAGTTTGTTACAGTGCGATTCTCCTCCATTGAGTCATTGCAGATTGGTTGGCCTCTGGTGTGGTTGAAACGACCATGTCTTCACTGGGTGTCCCCATCTCTTCTCAGTCCTGAAACTGGACTCTGTGGATCTCTGGTTCATCCTTAATCTTCAGGTTTGAACAAGCTCCTTCCCTACCTGACTGTCAGCATGATCACTGTGGCTCAGGGGCAACTCGTATTAAGAGACCAGATCTTGGATGCTTTCCCAGTGGGGTGGCAGAGCATCACTTCCTCTCTGCACCTCTGAGGGTGCAGAGGTGAAGAGGAGGGGGCAGGTTTTGGCTCTGGTGTTCAACAGAACTCTGGCACTGATGTGACTTAGTTGCTGGGAGCACAGTGAGATTGCTTCATGGAGCCACCAGGGCTCATTCATTTTATTACATCCAATGCTGGGTATTTTTTTCTAAATTATAAAATGCTTTAACTAGTTCAACACATTATATTTCTTGGCTATGGCCTTAGTTTCAGTGCTTCAAGGTGATGGTAGATGTGTCTAGTAGCAAAAGGGTTAATTATGATTGCAACAAATTTTTTTTATACAAGGTTTTTCAATTTACCTGAATATCTGTGTGTTGCTGCAAGTGGCTGGTGTGGGAGGCATAACATTCCTCATAGTAGTGTCTGAACCTCTGGTAGAGGGAAGTTACCTGAGAGAAGCCAAGGCGTCTGAATGACAGGTTCAGGCGGCGTAAATAGAGACCTGTAAAAAAAAACCAAGCGTTGAATATAATGACACACCAATTTCTGGGCGAGCCCTGGTGGCTCCCTGAAAAATGTAGGTGCCATCTACTAGAGACCCAGTGCCAGAATGGGGACGCCAGCATCTCTTCACAGAGGCAAAGGGAGCTGTTGGATATATATATATATAATAAGTTATTCATTAATGCCACTACCAAGGAAGGCACCCAGAAAGTCAGCAAGTCAAACAAACCACAGCTGGTTGCCTCCAACACCTGCAGGGTCAAAAACATCCATAGAATTTCCCAAACCCTAAACAAAAAACGAAAATGTCATAAAACTAATGATCATTCGTTCGCCCCACATCGTTTGGGGAAGGAAGGGGAGACAGGTCACTGCTCACAGGCTGCTCCATGGTCAGTTTGGTGAATAATGCAAGAACCTGACTTCCTGGGGAGAGTAGGGTGTCAGGGAGCCACTGGGGCACACTCGCAAATTTGCCTTTCATTACATTCAACGCTTGTTTTTTGGAGTGGTTTTCCTTGTGGCTCCCTGATGCTAACTACCCATCGAGAAAAAAAAAGAAGGGGCACTTACAAGGGAGGAGGGAACACAACAGATATCATAACGAAGACAAGATCGTTGGCCTAGAAAGCCAACCCAAGGCCACACATGGACGCTCAGGAACATTGACCAAGTACCAACAGTGAACAACATTGAAAATGACCAAATACTGGGCTGCCAATATCCTGTTCAACCACCAGAGCCTCCATGCCTGAATATCAGCCCAGGACATAAAAAAGACTGCTGAAAGAGCGGCATACTTATGGAGGTCTTTGGTACGAGGGTAGACCACAGGCTGGCTAGACTTAATGACAATGCGGATGACGTTAGAAAGAAGAGCCTTGGAACAAGTAGGTTGGCCAAGAAAACAGGATGAACCCACAAGGAATCCACCAATGCAGAGCTGGAGGCACAAAAGTAATGACGAAGAGCCGCCACCGGACACAAAACATGATGTACCCCCAGCCAAATAAACCAAGCATCAACAACCAACAGACCCCTTTGAAAGCCAACCAACTCATTTTTTGCGAAAATACAAGAAGCCAGCTGAAGATCAACAAACAGATCCCCCAGAACCGAAGGAACAAAAATCCCGGCGCCAAAGGAGATCATGAATCTCATCAACATGCCAATCGGAAGCCAGTCACACTAGGAAAAACCAGTTTGACTGTAATGAAATGCCACTTTCTGGGTGAGTCCCGGAGGCTCACCAGAGCTATCCAGGCTGAATGGATATGTTTAGCTATCTGGCATCAGTCAAGTGCATGGAGTTCTTGCCTACTGGGGACCACGAGCCAGAAGCTGGCCCCTTCAAGAGGGGCCCCCTTCATGAGGAGCAATGGCCTATAGAAACCCTCCCTGTGGTTGGGAGCATTCTATGTCTGCCATCGACAAGGACAGGCACCCAGAAAGGTAGGCACCCCAAAACAAACCCCTATTCTGGTGAAACTATTGCTACCAAAAGCCGAACGAGTGGACAGAACTCCCCAAACGAAAATTAGCAAATGAGCATGACATCATCATGTTGCCGTGTAGTTGCGAGAAGCAACTACATGGCAATGAGGAGAGAGGCAGAAAGAAATTTTGAAAAAGGGATTGCAGACAAATGTAAAACAGAACCAGGTCTATTCTATAAATTCATAAACAACAAATTGCAGGTAAAGGATAATATTCAGAGGTTGAAAATGGGAAATAGATTCACGGAAAAAGAAAAGGAAATGTGTGAAACATTAAACGAAAAGTTCCAAAGTGTGTTTGTACATAATGAAATCTTCAGGGAACCAGACACAATAAGAATTCCAGAGAACAACATAGAGCACATAGAGGTGTCTAGAGACGAAGTGGAAAAAATGCTCAAGGAGATAAGTAAGAACAAGGCAGTTGGTCCAGATGGAGTTTCACCATGGGTTCTGAGAGAATGTGCACCTGATTTCAGCATTCCACTTCAACTGATTTTTTGGGCATCCCTGTGTACAGGAGTTGTAGCTGATGTGTGGAAAAAGGCTAACATAGTTCCAATCTACAAAAGTGGAAACAGGGAAGACCCGTTTAATTATAGACCTGTATCACTGACAAGTGTAATAGTCAAAATATTGGAAAAAAATCATTAAAACTAAATGAGTAGAACACCTGGAGGAAAACGATATAATATCAGACAGACAGTATGGTTTTCGATCTGGAAGATCCTGTGTAATGAATTTGCTCAGTTTTTATGATCGAGCCACAGAGATTTTACAGGAAAGAGATGGTTGGGTTGACTGCATCTATCTAGATCTAAAAAAGGCTTTCGACAGAGTTCCCCATAAGAGATTT
Organism: Procambarus virginalis; assembly: GCA_020271785.1. Classification (NCBI taxonomy): domain Eukaryota; kingdom Metazoa; phylum Arthropoda; class Malacostraca; order Decapoda; family Cambaridae; genus Procambarus; species Procambarus virginalis. The sequence continues at coordinate 1,727,948 of WNGS01000009.1, forward strand.
TTCTGGAAACTGGAACATATTGGAGGAGTGACAGGTAAGCTACTAACATGGATGAAAAATTTTTTAACCGACAGAAAAATGAGGGCCGTAATCAGAGGCAAGGTATCGGATTGGAGGAATGTTACGAGTCAAGTACCACAGGGTTCAGTTCTTGCACCGGTAATGTTCATTGTCTACATCAGGGGTCTCCAAACTATGGCCCGCGGGCCACATCCAGCCCGCCACATAATTTCATCCGGCCCGCCAAACAAATCCCTGTGTGGTGGCCTTGAAAAAATAATTATTGTACGAATGGCATCGCAGAATTATTCAAAGCTGGGGCTGCTGACTGGTGGCGCTCAGCCCGAGTCAGTTTTCCTCTCTCTCGATAGTGTGACGCACAGATACTAGTACTGGTAGGTATGTGTTGTGCATTACAACCAATCAGTTGTGTATAACTGTATATTGTGGGGATGGAGGGCGAGTGGGGCTTCGCTGCTTCTGTTTCAGGGAGCACAAACACTGTACAATATTCTTTTCTCTGTACTTTGACAATACCTTTATCTTAGTTATACAAAATAGCAATAATACTATTGTAGCCAAAAATATTGCATGTTTAAAATAGTTAAAATGGTAACCATTAAGTTTATCAACGAAAGCTGTTGCCATAATATTTACCACTTTATAATAATATGCTATGCTTTTTACACCACATACAGCTGTTTTTTTCCTGTAGAATTTATTTCATTTATTTTACCCTTATGTTTTCAGATATGGAAAAGATAAAGAAAAGAAAAGTGGACAGTGAGTGCCGTCAGTTCAATGACGAATGGAAGATAAAGTACTTTTTGTGATAGCAAATGATAAAGCTTTATGCCTCATATGTAGAGACAGTGTTGCTGTTCTGAAGGAATACAATATTCGTCGGCACTATGAATCTAAACATGGCTCAAGTTATTCTCACATCACAGGAGCAGAACGCACTAAAAAGTTTGAATCATTTCAGCACAGTCTGCATTCTCAACAAGCTGTTTTCAGTAAGAAAAAATCTGAAAATGAAACTTCAACTAGAGCCAGTTACAAAGTTGCCTATGTGTTGGCCAAAAAAGGAAAACCTTTCACTGATGGTAGTATCATAAAAGAGTGTATAGTGGAAGCAGCAGGAGAGGTATGTCCAGAAAAAGTAAACCTCTTCAAAATGATAAGTCTTGGGTCAAATACTGTTGCTCGTAGAATTGAAGATTTAGGAGGCGACATAATTCGGCAAATAAAGGAAAAAACAAAAAGATTTTGTTGGTATTCTCTTGCGTTGGATGAATCAACTGATGTGTGTGATACTTCTCAGCTCTTAGTATTCATTCGTGGTGTTGATAGTGAATTTAATGTGACCCAAGAATTAGCATCAGTTCACAGCATGCACACCACAACAACTGGAGAGGACATTTTCAATGAAGTAAGTAAAACTATGACAGAATATAACCTGGAATGGAAACAAGTGCAGTGTGTGACAATTGATGGAGGAAAGAATATGTCTGGGACAAAGAAGGGTTTGGTTGGGCAAATTACAACAGCTTGTGAGGTTGGAGGATTCTCAAAACCCATTTTTTTGCATTGCCTTATCCATCAACAAGCATTGTGCCTAAAATATGTTGATATGTCTTGTGTCATGAAACCTATTGTTTCTGTGGTTAATTTCATTAGATCTCATGCACTCAACCATCGCCAGTTCCGTGATTTCTTGAAAGAAATTGATGCGGAGTTTGTTGACTTGCCTTATTATACAGCAGTTAGATGGCTTAGTTGTGGAAAGGTTTTGCTGCATTTCTTTGAGCTCAGATTAGAAATTGATTTATTTCTCACAGAGAAAAATAAACCTCAGCCATTATTATCAGAATGTGAATGGATTTGGAAATTGGCATTTTTGCAGATATGACAGGTCATATGAATAACTTGAATCTGAAATTGCAAGGCAAAACAAATTTGATCAGTGACTACTTTGTTCATGTCAAGGCATTCAGAGCAAAACTTGCGCTACTTGAAGGCCAGGTGAAGGTTAAGAATTTTGCTCATTTTCCATGTTGTGAAAAATTTCATGCAGAAAGTAAAGTTGAATTTCCTTTTTCATTTGCAAATGAAATAATTTCAGATTTGAAAAAACAGTTTCAGAAGCGATTTGCTGACCTTGATGCCAAAGCAAATGAAATCAGGCTCTTTCATAATCCATTTGACTGCAATGCTGAAAATCTTCCAACTCAATTTCAAATGGAAATTATTGATCTCCAGGCAGATGACAGACTGAAAGATAAGTATAGAGAAGGAAATCTGATTGAGTTTTATAAATGCCTGCAGCCAGATCAGTTTCCAAATTTGATAAAGTTTGCTTGTAGTTTTGTGTCCATTTTTGGTTCAACATACTTGTGTGAACAAACATTTTCCAAAATGAAGTATGTGAAATCTAACTATCGAGCAAATTTGTCTGATGATCACTTGAAATCAATTCTTACAATTGGCTCATCTAATCTGGAACCTGATTTTAATGAAATTTTGAAGTCAAAACGACAGTATCATTCGTCACACTAATTTGGTTGCATAAAACTAAAGGCAGGAATCTATTTAGTTTACCCTAATTTTTTCCAAAAGATATGTTTTAATTTTTCCATGTTTATACTTTAATATTTGAGGAAATTAAATTACTGGCACTGATTTTTTTTTTGTTTTTTTTTTTCATTTTTTATTCCTTCGGCCCGCATAAATATGGGAAATATATAATGTGGCCCTTACATTGAAAAGTTTGGAGACCCTAAACGAATATACCCGTTGGGAGTATCGAGACTTACATGACCATGTTTGCTGATGATACTACGTAATAGGAAGATAAGAAACCAAATGATTGCCATGCCTTCAAATAAAATAAGTAATGGAGCAACACTTGCAAATGGAATTATGTGAATAAATGCCATGTTATGGAATGTGGAATTGGAGAACATAGACCCCACACACCTATAAATTATGTGAGAAATCTTTAAAGAATTCTGACAAAGAAATGGATCTAGGGGTGGTTCTAGATAGAAAACTGTCATCTGAGGACCACATTAGAACATTGTGCGAGGAGCCTATGCTACACTTTCTAACCTCAGAATTGCTTTTAAATACATGGATGGAGAAATACTAAAGAAATTGTTCACGACTTTTATTAGACCAAAGCTGGAATATGCAGCGGTTGTATGGTGCCCATATTTTAAGCAGCACATCAACAACTGGAAAAGGTGCAATGACATGCCAGTAAGTGGCTCCCAGAACTGAAGGACAAGAGCTACGAGGAGAGGTTAGAGGCATTAAATATGCAAAACTAGAAGATAGAAGAAAAAGAGGCGATATGATCACTACGTTCAAAATAGTAACAGGAATCGATAAATTGATAGGGAAGAATTCCTGAGACCCGGAACTTCAAGAACAAGAGGTCATAGATTTAAACTAACGAAACAAAGCTGCTGGAGAAATATATGAAAATTCCCTTTTGTAAACAGTGGTAGATGGTTGGAACAAGTTAAGTGAGAAGATGCTGGAGGCCAAAACTGTCAGTAATTTCAAAGCATTATATGACAAAGAGTGCTGGGGAGACGGGACACCACGAGCGTAGGTCTCATCCTGTAACTACACTTAGGTAATTACACACACACAGACCTCTCTAGTACAGCAAGGGGATCAAGGAAGACTCCCCCACCAGGCAGAAAACCAAAACAAAAGTAAAACCCCACAAGAAGACAACGTACCCAGGAGGAACAGAGCCGGCCGCTGTTATGGGTGAAAACTAGCTGTGCAGTACCCTGCGCCCCTGCCAGTGAGAAAAACTATCCCGTACCCAGAGACAAACTAGTGCAAGAAAAACCCCAGCTGACTCCAAGGGCTGCCAAGTACCGAGCAGTAAACGGCACAGCGGGGGTAGAACCCGAGGTGACTTGTGGAAGGAGGCCCCAAGGGCAGTACTTACTGGGCACCTGGGGGAGGGAATCCTAGGCGCATGCAGCACGATTACCATGGAACATGTCTCCTGGCTCACGCACTACCTGAAAGAGACAGCCCATACCACAAGGCACAGAATTGAAACAAAAGCTGGAGCCAGCGGCACGACCGCACCAGACTCCCATCAGCCAAGAACTGAAGGTTGGGTTGCCGGCGCGAGGGGGTCTGGGGCTCCCCCTTCCCCCTCCTGGGAGGGGGGGGTTGCGTAGACAGTGACGCGGCAACATGATGACGTCATGCTCGTTTGCTAATTTCAGTTTGGGGAGTTCTGTCCAGTCATTCGGCTTTTGATAGCAATAGTTTCACCAGAATAGGGGGTTTGTTTTGGGGCCCTACCTTTCTGGGTGCCTGTCCCGGTCGATGGCAGGCATAGAATGCTCCCAACCACGGGTTTTTCCTATAGGCCATTGCTCCTTGTGCCTCTCTTGAGGGGGCCAGGTTCTGGCACTAGGTCCCCAGTAGGCCAAAGAACCACAACATTATGACACCTACGCCACCAGTCATGAAGTTGGTAGCTTCAGGGAGCCACAAAGGCTTCCCCCAGAAAATTATATAAATTACTAGATAATTACAGGTGGGTTTGATTAGGGCAATACAAATTGCACCCCAGATCTTATGGGCCATTATACTGAATATTACAATACACATACTTTTATGAATCCTAAAAACAGATGCATCCAAAAATAAAATGTCTTAAAAACTGCCTCCTGGCCAGCTTGGATCAACACAACACCCGGCATGGAGCCCAAAGACACAGTTAGGGAGCCCCAAGAGTCAAGGTCACAAAGTTTCAGAATCCACGATATACAGGCTTAGGTGATCTAGTCAGTTAATTGAATGGGACATGACCATTTTCAATATCCCCAGATCTCTCGCAAGACAAGCCTTATATTTGTACCCTGGATAGTCTGTGATACCAGAATTTCAGTGTTCTGCACCATTAAAAACAAAATGAGTACTGTATTGACATCCAGGAGAAAAGTGCTACGTAATAATATATTGGGAGCATACCTCAACAACAATACGCTCGTCACCTTGGGTGACGAGCGGTTCCATCTTCGAGCATTTCAGGTAACAAGCGAGTCACTTGCAGAAAATTTGTCTCGAGTGACGAGCTTCTGCTCGGTTAACAAGAAAAACCAAGTGGTATTTCCTAGCGTTCGTACTGGTTCTCGCAAATTCTCGGACGCCTCTGATGACAGTGTTGTTGTTTTATCGCGCGGGATAATCATCCCTCTGCATTCACTTGTGCTTTTCTTTGGTTGTTTTGTGGTTTTGTGACCACAATTTGTAACCCACGATGTCGTCAAAGAAGCTGCTTGCTTAACATTTTCGCATGCAGTTCACTCACCTGCGCGTCATGTTTCGTCTACCCGCTCATGCACGTAAGACACAAATGTATGTCTTTGTAAAAAATATTTGTATAAAATTCAATTTTTATCCGATCTACATCTGGTTCGTTTCAAACTGAGCGCCATGAAGTTCTCTTTCTCACCGCTAGGGCGCATGGCACGTCGGCCTACCCGGTCACGTGACAGGCCCATTGTTTTCTCGTCACGTGTCGTGAGTCGATCACGCTTCCCTCGCGCGCCAAACTCGAACGGTTTTCTGCAGTTATACCCGTTTCCGTGTGTTTTATACCCAATACATTCATCCACAATGGATCCAGGTCAAGGCCCAAGCCGTTCTACGCCCAAGGAAGTGTCCAAGTCCTCGAAAGAGGACAAAATAACTATGATTTTTCGCAAGTTCAGGGGAGTGAAACTCACACCCACGAAAATTCCTGAAGTTGTGGCAGCTTTATCAGAGGCCGAGTATGCTGAAGGTGATGTTGAGAGACTTGAAGATGATTTGGAGTACTACAACGATTATAGTGGCGTCCAAGGAGCGAATGATACAGCAACGAGTGATGAGGAGACCGAGCACCTCACAGAGGAGGATGAGGCACCGCTACTCCCTCCTCCTCCTCCATCTAGGCGCACACGTGGTGCATGTAAACCACCTAGAAAACTAACTACCAGAAATGTTTCTCGACGTAGGAAAACACGACCAACTGTGCCAAGTGATTCTAGCAGTGATCAAAGCCTGGAAATTGAAAGTGATGACGAAAGTGAGGAAGAATCACAAAGCCGTACACGTACAGGACGTACTCGCAAGGGTGGGGACAGTGTTGGCTGGAGTCGTGACAATACTCCCCCAATTGTTGAAGATTTTATTGGAAATCCTGGCCTGAAAATTCCCACACCTACTAGTGCATTAGGATTTATTCAATTGTTCATTACCCGAGCCCTGATTCAATTCTAGACAACAGAAACTAATTTGTACGCGTCGCAGATATTCCGGATGGCTAATGAAGTTCATGTTCAATAAGTTCATGAAAGGTGTGGACCACTTCGATCAAATGGTGAAGTATTACCATTTTACCAGGAAAACTCACAAGTGGACCAAAAAGATCACGTTTTATTTCCTGCAAATGGCATTGCATAATGCCTTTGTTTTGTACAAATACTACACAACTGATCGAAAAAAGCTAACATTGCTACAATTCCACGAGGTGGCAATTTGGGCCCTATTGCACTGGGACACGGAAGACTGGCCTGAAATAGCAACAGTATCTCATCACTTGCAGCACGCTCCAGACATAAATGATGACACAGGTCCCGCCTATGCTGACGCCGTGCAAACTCCTGGACCATCTGGTGTGAGGTGGCCTTTATTTACTTCAACACCTCAAGCTGACGTAGGAACGGAATCAGAACCCGAGATGTCTGGCACACTGCCATTTGACAAGTCGGTTTTGTCAGATGACTCTGACTCAAATGCTCAACCCACACCGAGAAGACGTGGCCCTATTGTTGATTGTGAACATCGCATGAACTACAAACTGAAACATGAACTTTACAAAATGCCCAAACGTCTCAGGTGTCATGTCTGTTCACGGTCAGGTAAAAGGAAGGACACCAACATAGGATGCAAGACCTGTAACGTTGCACTCTGTGTTATTCCCTGCTACACCAGTTACCACCGGAAAAGGGTGTATTGGGTGGTGAAGAAGTAACCACCCGCAACAGCTTCACTCCACCTACAAAACATCTGTTGAGCAACTTCAGGAATCTTGACCTGAAGAAGGTGGAGTGAAGAAAAAATGCTCAACTTACTGTTCAACAACCAGCTTTTTCTTGGTAAGTACACCTATTTTGTCCAAGTTTTTGTAGTATAACTTATTGGGAGTATTTTGATACCAGAATGAACACTGAATCCCATAAACTGCCGTAAGTAGACTCGAAACTTCATAGATTTTTTTCGGGGTGTTGCGTGTCTGCAAGAGTGTCCCAAACGGGTTGCAGGTGGGTGACTTTAGCCGTTTATACTGGGCATGTTTACCCCATACTGTATCATTTATTATATGCATATGTCTGTTTAGGGAATTTTATTCCGATCCATGTACAACCAAAAATAACTGTGTGCAACAAGTATAAACTTGAAAAACATAACAATAGTAAAAACATTTCGTGTGTGTTTGACGCTCACTGATATGTTCCAGCGTTGTTTTATATTTGGCGCTATTCTAACTTACGCTTTGTTGATCTTTTTTACCTACGTGCTTATAGAACATTCTATTGTGAACACATTGACACAAAAATGAATGACGTACATACAAAAATAATGTCAGGACAGTCAAATAAGTATAAACTTTCGAAGCACCAGATCACGCATGTGTCGTCTGGTCACCGATAGCGGGTAACAGTTCCCCACTTCCCACACTCTTGCGGGTGGGCCGCGACCATGATTCTACGTTTATATTCATATCTCTGTGTTGGGAATTTCATTGCGAATCTATTGATACCAAAATTAACGGTGTAGGACAAGAGTGGAGTTGACAACAATCCCAAGAGTAAAAACATTTTGTTGCTGTTTGGCGCTCACGGCGAGTCATCTACGTAGTTTTTTCTTTGGTGCTGGTCTCCCTATACCTTTAGTGACCTTTTTTACCGATGTTCTTCTAGAGAATTTTATTGCAAACACATTGGTACCAAAATGAAATACGTAGCTCGAGAACTAACGTTAAAAGAGTAAAAAGAGTACACACATTTTTGTTTTGCTGCTTAAGCGACAAAAACGCCGCGCGCACATACGTTTTTTTTCCCTCGTTCGCCGGGCGGCTGAAAGTGTTAAGATAGTGTTGTCAAAGAGGAAGAAAGACATAATTGCTGTAGATTTGAAGAAGGAAATCATAGCAAAGCACGAGTGTGGTGTCCGTGTGACTGATCTCATCAGGTAGTATGGCAAGTGCTCATCAACAATCTGCACCATCTTGAAGAGGAAGGAAGAATTTAAGAAGCTGGATGTGGCTAAAGGAGTTACCAAGGAACGTCCAAAAATCCTAGATGTTAAGCTGCTGTTGGTTTCGATGAATGAAAGGCAATTACATGGTAATAGTGTTTCTGAAGCTATTGTTTGTGCTAAGTCAAAGGTGCTGTATGTGGACCTTGTCAGGAAGACACCAGGTGCATCGTCTGAAGATGAGGAGATATTTAAGGCAAGCCGGGTATGGTTTGAGTAGTTTAAGAAGAAAAGCGGTATACACAGTGTTGTGCGACATAGGGAGGCTGCCAGCTCTGATAAAGCTGCTGCCGAGAAATTTGTGCCAGAGTTCCAGGAATTTGTTGCTAGAGAGGAGTTCTTGCCCCAACAAGTTTAAAATTGTGACGAGACTGGCCTGTTTTGGAAGAGAATGACGAAGAGGACCTACATCACGCAAGAGGAAAAATCATTGCCTGGCCACAAGCCGATGAAGGATTGGCTTACCCTCGTGCTCTGCGCCAATGCAAGTGGCGATTTCAAGGCCAAGCCGCTACTCGTCTATCACTCAAAATCCACAAGTGTTCAAGGCGTGTAAAGTGCACAAGACAACTGAATGTGATGTGGAGGTCCAATAAGAAATCCTAGGTCACACGGATATTCTTCAGTGAATGGGTCAATGTTTTTTTGCCCCTCAGTGAGGAGTTATCTTGAAGAGAAGCAGTTACCACTCAAAGCCTTGCTTGTGTTCGATAATGCTCATGCACATCCTCCATAGATGCAAGATAATTTGTTTCCAGAAAATCAGTTCATCACCAAGTTTCTTCCTCCCAACAATACTCCACTCTTCCAACCCATGGACCAGGAAGTCATTGCCAACTATAAGAAGCTCTACATGAAGGCCTTGTTGGAGAGGTGTATTGATGTGATAAGAGACTATAAAGCTGACCTCTCGAAGAATTCTGGAAGGAGCCCTTCAATATCCTGGGTGCCTTACGTTTGATCAATAAGGCCTGGGAAGGAATGACATGGAGAACCCTAAACTGTGCATGGTGAAACCTGTGGCCTGAGGGTGTCCCTGAGCGAGACTTCGAAGGTTTTGGTCCAGCACTTGCATCTGCACCTGTGGACGACCTGAACATGCATCTAGTGAATGATAGTGTCGTTTTGGGGTAAACTTTGGGTCTGGAGTTGGATGCTGCTAATGTGCAGGAGCACAGTGATAAACTGACCACTGAGGAACTCCTGGAACTTCAGAAGGAGCTGAATCAAGAAGTACAAGAGCTCTCATCAGGGAAGGAGGAGGAAAGGGAGGATGCCGCCTCTTCCAGTGAGATCAGGGAAGTGTTGGGAATGTTTGAAAAGGTGACCACATTCTTGGAAATCATCACCCTGATAAACCAGTGACTGCATGGTGTGTGTGAACATGTTTAACCCTTAAACCGCGCAAATCATATATACTGTAACCCCGCGATTATCCGGGATTCGAACATCCGGAAAACGCCCTTATACGGCCAAAATCGTGATTGAATAAAGTTATCACAATATCCGGCCAAAATGGCCACAGGAACCGGATTAAAGCTGGTTTGGCCGGATGAACATTCGGCCATACCGTATTAATCCCGTCTGTGGCTCTAGACGCACGGCGGAGGAGGGGTGGGGTGGGTGGGTGGTGTCGGGAGGGTGGGAGGAGAGCGTCAGGATGGACCACCTGGGTACAGGAATTACCATTAATTTTAGAACAATTAATAATAGCCAAAAACAAATGAAATAGGTACTAGTAATTATGTAATAACAAATAAATAAGTTTTCTAAAAGCAATGTGCACAAGCTGAAGTTTCCTTAAAAAATATTGAGTTTTTTTCCTCCTGGCAGCCTACGTAAGGTGCTATAGCTGCCCCAACCCAAGTGGACCCGTCCAACACTGGTCAACCCATGTGCGTCCGTCCCTTGTGTTATACACAGTGCTGTGCCATTAGTGAAATATTTTTTTAAATAAGTTTTATATTTTCATAGTAACTTTGAACATTTTTGGCCAAGACTATGTCTGGTAGCAGCATAAATCGTTCTGGAGGTGTTAAGAGGAAGAAGGTTGTCCTAACAATTAAAGACAAGTTACTGTTATACACCTCAACCAGAGAGGCGTCACAGTGCTGCTCCATTAGTGAAATATTTTTTTAAATAATTTTTTTATTTTCATAGTAACTTTAAACATTTTTGGCCAAGACTGTCTGGTAGCAGCATCAATCGTTCTGGAGGTGTTAAGAGGAAGAAGGTTGTTCTGGCAATTAAAGACAAGTTACGTGTTGTTCAACCAGTGAGGCGTCACAGGCAGCCAAATGCCTTCAACAAGTGAGGTGCCACAGGCAAGCCAAGCGCCTTCAACAAGTGAGGCGCCACAGGCAAACCAAGCGCCTTCAACAAGTGAGGCGTTACAGGCTAGCCAAGCGCCTTCAACAAGTGAGGCGTCACAGGCAAGCAAAGCGCCTTCAACAAGTGAGGGCATGCAAGCGCCTTTAACAAATGAGGCGTCACAGGCTAGCCAAGCGCCTTCAAAAAGTGAGGCGTCACAGGCAAGCAAAGCGCCTTCAACAAGTGAGGGCATGCAAGCGCTTCAACAAGTGAGGTGCAACCAAGCGCCTTTAACAAGTGAGGCCTCACAGGCAACCCAAATGCCTTCAACCAGTGAGGCTTCAGCAGCTGGCAGTCAAAACTAAATTTGCTTAACCCTTAACATGCTCGGGGTCTAATATCCTGCTATCCGCACAGGTGCATGTCATTTTGAAAAAAAAAAAAATTATCTTTTCTTCCTAACCTGTTAATTTGTGTTCACTGATCACGGGAAAAATAATAAAAAAATCGTAAGTGCCATATATTGCCCGCTATAGGGCGGGGAAGTCTGGCAAATTATAGGCGCTGACTCAGCATGCGTCCCAGGCGGTCTGTTGCTCGCCAGCTGTCAGGCCAGAGTTGCCACAAAGAGATAATTACCTAATTATTTCAATGTCTCTGATTGATGTTTCATAGTTTTTTTGCTGTAATATTATTCAATAGTGTGTAGTTTGATATATTTATATAATAAAATGAGTGAATCATTGCTGTACTCAAAAATATGGTGTGCATATTGTTGATTCAGTTATGTTCATCAATCAGTGAACAAATACTTTGTCGGTTATTACACTATAAGCACAGGTTATATATAAGTATCTGCATGTTTTGTTCACTATAACGAACCACTAAGTAGCTATTATGAGTCAAAAAGTAACGAGGAGTGACCGCCGTGTACCAGCCAGCCACTCCCGCCCTCCCTCCAGTCATCTGACTCGCCCACATTCTCCTCCCACAATACTGTTTTTGCTATAATTCACTATATACAGACGGTATATATAAGTGTCTACATGTTTTGTTCACCATAACTGTACATCTAAGCTTGTATGGTGAGTAAATGCACAAAGACATAGGACCTAACACAGTCAGCTGATGGCTGCCTCCCTCAAGGCCAGACGCACTAATATTTCTCCTCCAACAATACTGTGTGATGTTATTACGCTATATACACACATTATAAATAAGTATCTACCTGTTTTATTCACCATACTTGTACAAATAAACTGGTATGGTGCCCAAAGACCATCGTGGTAACCAGTAAACAACACCGTCGTCTGCACGGTGGCGTCGTGCAGACGACGCCACCGCCCTCACCAAAATGGCGGCTCCAAACCTTCTCTTGCTGTTTATACCCTCTATACACACGTTATATATAAGTATCTACATTTCTGTTCACTATAGCGAACCACTAAGCTGGTATGCTGAGTGCAGTCAATAAAAGGTGGCCACACACAGTCAGAAAACATCGCCACCACCCTCCCTCCCACAGCATTACTCCTCCCTCCATGGCGCACAGCGCTAAATATCATCGCAATCCTGCTATTATCAGAACCCTGGTCACTTTTATCACAGTCAGGGGTCCTCTGTAATAATATCATCACTACATAATAGCATGAACAAGTATATTTTGGCATTTTTAGGCGATGCTGTGGTCACAAGCTGAACAGCAGTGCTGTGAGCTCATGCTGCGTGCGTCAGGCTTGGTAGCTTACGCGATACTGAGGCCCCTAACACCCGGGAGTTTGGCCCACAATTTTTTTTTAAAAATGGCGTCTGTTTACAAGAGCCCTGATGAAGGTGTGGTGAACCCCATGTATCTGCGGGCTGTTTAAATCTTGCGTAGTACTCCAACACATCATATGACGTGATGCGCAGTTGACTGGTAAAACGCCTAGCACGTCATATGATGTGATGCGCACGTTAAGGGTTAACTGCGTTGCCACCAAATATGACACCCCTGCAGTGCGCAGGAAATAAATTCTCAGGAAAAATTCTTTTGATTTTTAAAGTGTCAAAAACCCTTCCCTCAGTATGGGTATGTAAAAAAAAAAAATCGAAATTGTGATTACTTTGGCTGCTATGGGGTCCGAAAGTTGGCACGTGACGTCATCATTCCCTGGTCGCCCGTGACGTATGCTCCCGGCGCCAGTAGGGTGCCCGGGGCGGGGTGAGCGAGTTGCCACGAATATATTTGTTAGTTTTTTGCGCACAGTTCCAAATACATTTTATTTGTTTTACGTGCTAATCCTATGTATAATGAACACGTACACTATATTATGACAGTAAAACATCCGTACTGTCCGAAGACACTGTATTACGTGCATGACGCTTGTGTACACACATGCTGCATATATTTACTATGTATCAAGCTAATTTATGTATATATACATTCTATTTACACACTATACACTGTCACACACTATATACATTCACCATCAACACATTCAGAACACCTCGAGTGAGAGCAGCCACACCCAGCCAGTCTCCCTCACTCCAACATCTTACTCGCCAACATTGCTCCTCCCACCATACTGTTATTGTTTGCATTACACTATTTACACATGTTATATATACCTATCTACATATTTTATTTACCAGAACTATGCAAGTAAGCCGGTATTGTGTCCAAACAGTACAGTTGCCACCATACACTGCATGAAAAATCACACAGCAGACAGCAGACGACGCTACGATTATGTCACCTCCCTCACCAAAAGAGCTCCTCTTAACATTCTCCTGTTGCTGTTCTTACACTATATACACACACTGCATATACCCATGTACATATGTGTTGCCCATAGCGAACCACTAAGCTAGTATGGTGAGCAAAACAAAGAGTGGCTGCCACACACACACAATGAGGCTACCTCAATTCTCTCCCTCCCTCCCTCACCAAAATTCCTCCTTCCACAATACTACGCACAATGCTAAGTATAACCACAATCCTGCTATTATCACAATCCTGGTCACTAATTCCTGTAAATGAATAGTTGACCACACATTTATTTTGAAAAGGAACCTAAGAAGTCATTTGAAGATTCCTAGATGGATGAAATAATGCTGTGGTGCTGTGGCTAGCGCTGTGAACAGCATTGAATCAATGATATTTGAACATTGTACCCAGTCATTATCACACTCATGCTCTTCTATAATACTATCATGGCTAAATAATACAAGTTATATATATATTTTGACATTATAAGGCAATGCTGTGGTCACACACTAAACAGCAGTGCTGTGCGCTCATGCTGTGAGCGCCAGCCTTGGTTGCTCACTCACTACTGAGGCTCCCACACCCGGGAATGTGGACCACGATTTTTTTTTAAAGATGGTGTCTGTTTACAAGAGCCCTGAGGAAGCTGATGTAAACCCCATGTAGCCGCATGAGTTTTGAATGGAACGTGAAAAATACAAATACCCGGAGGCGCGTTGCACAAACCAGACGTGAGCCTGCAGGCGCGTTGCGCAGTTTAAGGGTTAAAGCCATTTGGACCCCTAGGTGTTTGAGGGTTAATGACAATTTGCCGTCTCGTTTTAGGAACATCTTAAAACGAAGACAAAAGCTATTGTCAATAGATACGTTCTTTGGAAAGGTAAAGAAAAGACGAGCAAGTGATAGTGAACCACAATACGGTCCCAGTGGGGTGAAATTCCCAAGAAGAGAGATCCCGCCTGACTCAGAGGTGGATTCTCCTTCCACACCATAACCCCTCTCCTCCTCCCCACCTCGCCGTCGTTACCTTCAAGCAAGCAACAACTCTTCATAAGGTAAAGTGCAGTACAATTGAAAATGGTAAAACAAAACATTTATAATAATTATATGTACAGTATTATAATTACATTATAAAATTTTATATTGATGTTTTTTGGGGGGTAGAATGGATTAATTGTGTTCACATTATTTTAAATGGGGAAATTCGTTTCGCAAAATGAGTGTTGTTTTTTTTTGCATGACGAGCTTGGTGCTGGAACGGATTAAATTCATTAACTGAGGCACCATTGTAGTTGAGCAGATGGATCTGTGTATATATGGAAGGGAGAGATCTGACTGGGAGTGGTGTTGATAGTACTGAATACTGTGCTGTAGTAAGTACAGTAATATTACTACTAAAATTCATCATGACATTATACACACTATAGTATCCTCAATCCAGGTATAGTGAGTCGTGTATAGTAAGTATAGTAACGATAAGGACTTATGGCGACTGTAATAAGATTTAACTAAAAATTTTGGGGGGAGTCTATGGTGATTCACAGGGCCCAAAAAATGTTGGCCACCATTCTTCAATTGGGAAATGCTGAATACCATTGCTAGTAAACTATAATTTTATTATCGCCAACATCCTACAGTATTTACAAAAAACCTTATCTAAAGGATTTTTTAATGGAGTATTTTATTTGTGGCATACAAAACGCAGTATAATAAATCTAGCCTAAAATATAAGCAACTTACCAACTACACTAGTCCAGAGACAAGGAAATGTTTCTGTACGTGTTTGGTCTTGGACTGCAAACTTTTCCACAGAATCAAAAAGATTAAGCAGACTGTCAATTCCACTGCAATACATCTGCAATAAAAAGCAATAAAATATATTTATTAACTTATAATAATACACAAATAAATTCAGTGTTGCCTGGAGTTAGCCACCAAGATACCTCTACACATCAGGTCATATGTACCAATATTAAATGTAATGCTTTTATCATGTAAGAAAATTTATATTGGCACATACAGTATTACATGGCTTTTTACTAATTATTTTTCCCCATAAAAAGTAAGCATTTTATTATGAGACATTATATTAAAGAACGAGGAGTGGATTAATGTAATGAAATGCCCTTTTCTGGTAGGCTGTCTGTAGCTCTATGATTATGCTAGTAACACACTGGTACCAATAAGCATAAGGATTATGACACGACTCAAGAGACCAACATTACCCATCCAGGAACCAGGACCAGAATCTGATTCACTCAAAGAAATAAGGGAATCTTGGGATCAGAGAATTGAGGAAAACTGACTATAAAGTAGTATGAAACTAAATAAACCACTTCTTGAAAGAATGAAATAAAATATAATTATATTGAGGCAAACAATATGTGCCATTGGTGAACAACTCTAGCCCTAACCCACTTGGATGTTACCAGACTGCCACCACAACCCATGAAGTGGAAAATGGGGTACTGGTAATACTGTATATGTATTGTTATCATATAATATTACTTTTGTATATAGAATCAGTTTAACTGAAAATTCTGAAAACCAAGAGATCAATTGATACAATAATGAAAAAAATTTGGATCTTAAACATCAAAGAGAAAACTGTTTCTACCTGATGCAACGCAGTCATGAATGAAGTGATGTGATGCGGAAGAAGAGCTGCAGACTCTAACACATGTAGCAACTCGGACAACACCATATCCCCACCCTGAAAAAACCCAGCGTTGAATGTAATGAAACGCCATTTTCTGGATGAGACCCGGAGGCTCCCTGCAGCTTTACCAGGCTGATATGCTAATGTCAGACTTTGGCATCAGTCATGTGTATGGAGTTCTAGGGCCTACCGGGGACCACGGCCAGAACCTGGCCCCCTCAGAGAGGCAAGGGGAGCAATGGCCTATAGAAACCCCCGTGTGGTTGGAAGCATTCTATATCTGCCATCGACCGGGTCAAGCATCCAGAAAGGTAAGCATTCCAAAACAAACCCCTATTCTGGTTAAAATTGCTACCAAAAGCCGAACTAGTGGATAGAACTACCCAACAGAAAACAAGCAAACTAGTATGACGTCACACGTCACCGCGCCGCTGTCTGCGCAGCTCCCCCCTCCCCGGGAGGGGGAAGGGGGAGCCCCAGACCTCTCACGCCGGCTATTCACCCATCAGTTCTGAGGCTGGATGACAAAACACGCGAAAAACTGCTGACCGGAGGGAGGGAGGGTTGCCAGGAAGCCTCCGGGTCTCAACCAGAAAATGGCGTTCCATTACATTCAATGCTGGTTTTCTGGGGGGAGCTCCGTCGGCTCCCCGGAGCTAACTACCCAGAGGAAGGTCAAAGGGACGGAACCGGGAGACGGACACCACGCACCCCTCAACGGAAGCGAGACAACCGGCAGCAAACACCAACCCAAGGCGACACAGCCCCAAAAGGGCCCGGGAACAACACGAGACAAAGAACAGCAAGGCTTCAGTACGAACACCAAAAGATCCGTGCCCGAATGACAGCAAGGACACACCGCCCCGGACGGCAGCAAGAGCAGTGAAGCTACGAACGCCACGGGCTTGGGGAAAGAACACAGGCAGGCTAGCCGCAATAACACGGCTGACAACCCGGCACACTGTCACCCACGAACAGGGCAGAACGGAACCGGATCAACTCAAAGCGCGCCCCAGACATAGAGGCCGCGGCACGCAATTAACAGCGGAGGGCTGCCACTGAACACAAAACACAACACGCCCCCGGCCCGACCAACCAAGCACCAACAATCCAAGGACTCCTCCGGAATGCACCAGCCCCATCCCATGCCAGAAAAGATGGAGACTGCTGCCACTGAACAAACAAAAACACCAAAACCTAAGGAGCAGAAAAACCCCTGCGGAGGAGCAAGAAGCCCAGCGACCCGACCCCCAGAGGCAAATGCCAACAGGAAAAAGAGCCGACGAAAAACAAACCGGAACCGAAGGCACCACCAACCAAGGAGAAGACAGAGCACGCTGACCAGAGACCAGGACGGTGCAAGCGGTGCATGAACAGGCCGGAGGTGAAACAACACACGAGACAGCTTACTAACGGTGCAGAATCAACACCAAGACCGAAAGCAAGCCGAAGCGGCTCCGCCAGAGCCGCACGAAACAAGGCGACAGTATGTGGCAAGACGACGGCCCCCAACCCCCACCAGAAAAACCAAGCTGACGTTAACAACTGCAGCCACCTAAGAAGGGACAGGAGGAAAAGGAAGGACCGCCAAAATACCCCATACTGCCGCCAAGAAGAAGTATGCAGGTGGGACACCTACAACTAAGCAACCAGACCACCAACAGGAGGCTAGACACGCGAGGCAGAACGGAATCATCCCCGACAAGGCTCCTCCGAGCCCAGGAAAAGGCGGAGCCGCGGGAAGATCTCGGGTGCGACCACCAAAGCCCAGGCAGCACGAAGGAGATGGAACGTCTGCCGAACAGTAAACTCCCCGAAGCAAGCAAGCGCGCCAGGAGATCAGAAACGACGGGTTTGACGCGAGACATCGCAAGACCCCTGAAAAGCCAACCGGCAGGGCAAGCCAGGAAAACCAAAGAAGGCGCAAGGGTTGCCACCAGAACAGTACCCGAACCAAGGGGTACGAGCAACAAAAACAGACCAAGACACATAAGCGCACCATAGGACACAGGCTGAAAGAACGCCCAAGAAGCCAAGGAACGCACAAAGAACACCCCTGTAGCAGAGGAGGAAACAAAGGGAACACACAAGGAAGGGAAGCGGTAGAGAACCGATCCCCCCCTACAGCAGCAAGTGCAGGCAAAACCAACCAAAGGAGGTGCCAGGGAAGCGACTGGGGAGAGGCAGGACAAAAGAGCCAAAGCTCAAACCCCAGGAAACAACCAGGGGTGGACAATCAGGCGGGGACAGAACCTGACACACTTATGGAAGGGCTAAGCCAGGGACCCAAAGACCACAAAAAATAATAAGCAAACCCCATACGCAATCCCTAGGCACAAAACAGCAGCAAAGTGCCACACCACAACTGGACACAGGAACAAGGACACGCCACCGCAAAACACGTTACCAATGCACACGTGCAGCAGCAACATGCACCACTGCAACATGTAAGTAACAACTTGCCTCTGCAAAGGCAGAGAACGGTGCAGGCAGACCTCAGATAGGGCCAATGGAGACACGACAGAACCCAGCAGGCCCAGGAACCTGCACACCAGGCGACCGACGGCGGAGATACCTGCTTGATACTTGCTGGATAGGGTACTGGGAGATCATTTTCTCCCCAAGCCGGCCCGAGGCTAGGCTTGACTCGTGAGAGGTTGGTCCACCAGGCTGCTGCTTGGAGCGGCTTGCACGCCCACATACCACCACAGCTAGGATGGGCCGGAACCTCTATACGAAACCAGGCTAGTGTTCCTGGCAAGTCCACGGATGTACCGGCAGCATGGCGTATGCTTGCAAGTAGGACGTTAACAACCACAGACCTCTGACCTCTGATGTTTATACAGTGTTCCCGATTGTGCTTATGGCACCACTGCACTCCACTGGTACTATCC
>WNGS01000009.1:1755379-1789419 GCA_020271785.1 Procambarus virginalis
ATGTGTTTCGCCACGAGTGGATTCGAGTCGATTAGCCAGACGTCAAGAGTCTCGCTAATGCAACCATAGCCTTTCTGATGCCAATCTATAGTAAATCAAGCACCCTTTGTATTAGTGGTTCAGTTAGTACAGTAATTAAACTACTGTTAAGCTTTATGCGGTGTTTCTGTTGAACCACTTCTGAATACTGCCAATTAATTACTGAAACCTTCAGCTCAAGGTGTCTTCAACATCGAGTTGCCTATATTCACTAAACTATAAATGTGATGAGGACCCTGGGAGTCCCTTACAAGTGTTAAATCATTGAGGAGATTCCAACGATCAACGTGGAGCAGGACCAGGTGAGGCTAGTCTGAGAAGAGACCCTCAAAGACTCTAACTCGACCTTGCTCCCAGGCCCTGTACGGTTGCTCTCGTATTTTTTATTCTGCTAATTCCGACAGTTTCGTGAAGCATCTGCCACATGTACATTGGCGATGTATGCATTGCAGTCGTGAAAGCAAAAAAGAAAACCCCCACAGAGACCAAGAACGAAGCCACCTGCACCCCATATACAAGTGACGAGAAACTCGAGACAAACTCCAGATGCGAAGACCCGAGGAGAAGAACGAACCAGCCTCGTACCAGGCTGGACCGATCTGCAGAAAGAAGCGGAGCCGTGGGAAGACCCTTGGGTTCGGACACCAAGTAAGCAGTGTCTAAAACCAAGGCTGGGCCGGCCACCAAGGAGCCAGAAGGACAACTCGCCCCTTGGAAGCCTCCAAGCGAGCCAGGACCTAGGCCACCCCCCAAACGTGAACCGCCAGGAGAGCCAAACCCAGAGAACTCAGCAGACGAGTCACCCAAAGTGACCAGCCCCAAAGAGAAAAGAACTGCATGAGCCCCCTCCGTTCAGGCAAAAAATCACCAGGGAACAGTCCGAAAGGAGCCAGGACCTAGATTCAAGAAGCTCCGTGTATTTCTTCGTAAGTGGGTTTGCTACGAAGGTTCCTAAGTGTGCCCTAAGAAGATGCTTAGGTGCAATTCAATAAGGTGTACTTAGGAAGAAATTTGTTGGTTCACCTACGTGCCGATAGAGGTCACTACTGTGTTTCGTTTGGCCAATCAGAGAGCAGCAACATTCTTCATATTGAAGATTTAGCGCTGGCTTATCAGAGCTCTACTGCCTCCTATTTACGTTGAATTTTCTTATAAAATTAGTATATTTCGAAGTAAAACAATGTTTTTTCAACTTCTACAGCTAGCACAGACATTGTAGTAAACAAATATGTTACATTTGTTGTTTACCTACGTAATTATAAGAGATACTGTGTAGCTGTCCTTGTTGCTCGGAAGATGCGCTGACAATTATTGTATATATTTACTGAATTTACCCAAGGGCCACTAACTATCTAGTGGCCTCGAAGAGGACAGAAAGCCGGCGGCTTGTTAAAGGGCCCGCCAATTGTCTTAATGATATTTTTGAGCTGGAATTTGGCATTTACGGCTTCAGCGGGTAGGCGGTTCCATGGGTTTATAGCCCTCTTGGTGGAAAAAAAAATTGTTTTCAGTCCTACTTGAGAGAACATACTCTCCAACACCATATCTGTGATTGCCCTGTTATCAGTGACTTCATACCAAATGGTATGAGGTATTTTGAGCTCTGTAATTACTTCATACACTCAGGAATATTGGAAGATATTCTTGTGCTGCACCCAGATTTTGCCAGTGGAGGCTAATAGATCAGCATTAAGTATTTTGTTCTCTCCTAATTCCATGTATGACTGGCCATCCTGTGAGGTGAGGATGTTGGATGAGCTTGTAGCTGGTTTTTGATCTACACTGTGTGGTCCTTTATACAGAATAGGGAAGCAGTACATTGCTGTGTATACCTAAACATGTTTGAAAATACATTGTTTGAGAGGAGTCTTGTAGAAACTGGTAAGAGTAATTATAATATAATGTTTCCATGATTCAGTGCTTACCTCTTGTGAAAATTGAGAAGAGTTGTTTAGTCAGAGTTGATTTATTTTTTGTATTGAGGCTGGTATTTTCTAAATTGATTCCATGTACAGTATGTCTAACCATCCTGTGAGATGGGAGTATTAGATAAACTTATAGCTAGTTTTGTATCTACACTGTGTAATATTCCATATAAAATAGGGTAGCAGCACATTGCTGTGTATACCTAATTTTCTTAATAAAAAAATCAGTAATAAAGATTTTAAATTATAGTTTGTATTATTACAAATACAGTACTGTATTATCCTTATTAAATCATGTTGACCATGGATCATTAAGATCTCATGTTGATATGTA
This sequence comes from Procambarus virginalis, assembly GCA_020271785.1. Taxonomy (NCBI): domain Eukaryota; kingdom Metazoa; phylum Arthropoda; class Malacostraca; order Decapoda; family Cambaridae; genus Procambarus; species Procambarus virginalis. Next base: position 1,757,678 of record WNGS01000009.1, read on the forward strand.
ATAGTCATATTTCTTTTGAACTGCTAATCCATGCTAATCATTCATTAAATTGTGCATTATGTCTCAATTTTTCACTTCCTTGGATATACTATACAGTACAAAAAGATAGGATAAAAATAAACCAGTAATATTTCTTTCATTATATTTTTCATTTAAATAACTGCATCAATATTTTTACAGCTGACAGGATTTGTTTTACCATACAGGTGCATTATTTGTTAAAAAAAAATTTGGTTTATTGTTACACATAATGGTGCTACATAGCCTTCCCGGCTTGGTGCCTTCTTTTGATAATTACTGTACTTTGATAATTACTGTACTTTGATAATTACTGTACTTGTTCCGCACCCAAATTGTATAACAGGAAGAGGTCTTGGACCCCTACTTCCCTCTCTCTTTTTTAATAGTCTATATAGTCATAATTATAGCTTTAAGTATTCAATGAATAAAGTTTTTGACATTTTTATCCTTACCTAACATCATTTGTGCAGCATATTTTTATTTTATGTCTCACCCAGATTTAATTTCAAAATAAAACCAAACTAAATAAATTAGAAATGGGTATGTATAGCTAAGGTACACCCTTACTACTAGGTGAACAGGGGCATTTGGTGATAGTAAATGATCCCAACAGGCAGGGCTCATCACCTTCTCTCATATTTCATGTTCACCAGTGTTTATTTACTTAATAACTACGGGTATAATATCTTGCTATTATAAAACTAATTCTACTATCATAAAAGACATATTTACTTTAAGTTTCAAGCAGAGAATGCATATATAACTAACACGAAGGACTCCTCTTCACGAGATTCGCCAACTAATAACCTTTTGTTATATTAAAATCGATTCCAGTGTTATGTAGTAGAGAAAAATTGAGTTATATCCAGTTTACGTAAAGCTACGAGTGGTCGAAACCACACTTAAATCCCGGAATGAACTTACGAAGGTTTTTCCACTTAGTGTAGCTACTTGAATACCGACGTAGCCGCTACGAAGGCGCTAAGAAGGAAAACGTTCTTAGCTAAGAGGAAAAACCTTCGTAAGTACCTTCCTGAATCCGGCCCCAGATTGTTAATCCGCGAGTGACATACACACAGTCACAAACACCTGCACCACGCTGTGAGCCCGACCGAAGGACTGACCCCACCATCCCTGGTTGGCCTGGTGAGCACTGGTCACAAAGTAAAGAGACAATGCGGCAGTGAACACATCGAGCGAGCGCTCAGGTAGGCGCCAAGGCATTGAACCCCCCAAAAAAACAGAGGAAGCCAGCAATGCAGCAACTGACACAAAGCCCCCAAAGTCAAACCCAGCAGTCGCGAAAGAGGCAGAAAGGAAGTCCCCAAATGAACCAGACAGCCGACGAAGTCACACTCGACTCGGCGGGTAGACCATCATGGCAAAATGCAGGCTCCCGCACTACCCTCGAGCAACCGCAGCATGACCCGGGAACCCCTAAGGAACAGATGAAGGCGGGAACGCAGGCGAAACAAAGCCGCCTGAGGAAGAGACAAGGAAGCGGTCCGAGTGTCCCACACAAGACCGAACCCGAGAGGGAACCAAATGGGACTTCCACCAGGGCACCAGGAACCTGGCGAGCTAGGAGGAACCAATCCCGGGTGAACAGACATGCGGACCAGGTGGGAGCCCATAACAGCCAGCTGTCAAGGGAGGCCAGAACCCAAACACTTAACAGACACAGGTGGGCCACCACGACCCAAGTAAGGCATGCGAGAACACAAGGCGCCAGGACCAACCCTAAATGAAGCCAACGAAAGCGGAAACCTTGAAGCCCCACAACAAAACCGAGCCAGTCCCTGAACCACGGATGAATTGGGAGTGCCAATACGCATCCACAAGGTCCAAGGACACCATCCAAGCGCCTGGTTCCAACAGAAGACAGACCAAGGACAAAGGAAGTGCAATAAACCCACGGGTGTAGACTGGACAAGTCCAGAATGAACCAGAGGTCAGCGCAGTCCCGTTTTGGGACCGGAAACAGGCAAGAACCCACCTGAGAGGCGAGGTTGATGCGACCATGCTTAAGCGAACCCACTCCGAGACGGCTCAACAAAACATAGGAAAAGAGGCCTGCCCTGCTAGCCCCGAACCCCCCAAAAGAGGAGCCACCCAATCCCACCACAGGCCGCACGAAATGACCTGAAGGGCCCACAATCGTGGGACCAATTGTGAGTAAACAGAACGAGAGTCCCCTCCATTGCCCTGTTAATGGTACGAAGCCGCAAAAGGGCCAACACACCAGACAAGAACCTAAGCGGTGCACAGGGCAATACCTGCGCTGACCAGAAAAGCGGAACCGAAGGCTGCGCCTGCCCTGAATCTGGCACCACTGGCCTACCATGACAGGAAGAACCCCGAGCCCTTGCACGACCCATCCGGGAAGGCCCTCCATGAGCATCCCCGGAGGGCTAACAAGGCCGACAGAGGACGGCAACTAGTCGAAGACACCTGTAGAGACTGCACAACCGCAAACTCTGCAGACAGCAACAGACAAAAAGGGAAAGGCAACTTAAGAGCCAGGGCCCAAGCGGATTCTAAGGAAGAAGCAAGCACCGCCCGCTGACACGCAAGGCGAGAAGCAAAAAACAGTGAAACCACATTCCGCAGGAGTGGCGCGAACAGCTACAGCAATGCAGACGACGCACGCTCCGCCAAGAAAACCTCCAGAAGGATGGACCGAGGAATCCATGGGAACAAGGAACCAAACCCGGGGAGAGGGGTAGATGCCAAATCCAATTCGTATGAGGGGGGACCGAGAGAGAACCCCTCTCCGTTTAACACCAAGCCCCACTCAGAGGGGTGCAAAAACCCAGGCGGGATCCAAAGGGGTCCAAGGCCCCCAAGTCAACACCTACCCAACTCCGTGAACCTCACTCCGAGGAGGCCCCCCAAAACCTTGGCCTCTCAAGAACAAGTCGGGGCAACCGAAAAAACACAAAGGAAGGGGGCCCACGGGTTAGACCCATACACATTGGCAGGAGGAACAGGCTCGAATGCCTCCGCCACCACCTCGGATGGGGACACCCCCAAAACTGCCCGAGTCTCAACACCAACTAATCCCCACCCCACCTCCAAACCCGCTGATGGTTTGGAGCCGGAAGCCAGGGAGGGGGGGACCTGATGCACAACAGAAGGGAAAGGAAGAGCGGAAGATACCAAGATGAAGCGATTTCCACCCCCAAGTCCAGGTCCCTAAAACTAAAACGGGGCAGTCTCGGGGCATCTGGGGAAGCGACCAACCCATCGCCTTGCAGCAACAGAACCTAGCATGCAACGCAGCTGCTGCTTGTACCCTCAGATCATGATCAGTAGCAAGTGTGAACTGGAGCACGCACCAACAACAACGTCGCATGACTCCGGGTCAAAAGAACCACCGACCCTACAAGCAGCATGGTGGAGGCACAACCGGTGAATGTCACCACGAGACAAGGGGTCAGAGCAACTATCAACCTCGCACAAAACGAAAGGAAACTCGAGGGTCACATCCATTGGACCACGGAGACCCAGCGGGGTTTCCCAGGGCCCATAGCCTTGCTAACATACTAAAGGAAGTCCAGGCAGTGAACTGCGAACTGGCACCCAAAACTACCAAACAAACTTCTAAAAGCTGAACCCCTGGGATGTGTCCACTCACGGGGGCCAAGCAGGGGGGGTACCACCAAAAACACAGAATTGTCTACCTAAAGACCCCCCCCCCCCCACAAGATAAATAGGGAGCAACCAAATAAAGGCAGACCCACCCACCAGGCAGAAAACAAAAACAAACAAAAAAACCCACAAGAGGACAACGTACCCAAGTGGAAGTGGAATAGAGCCGACTGCTATAAGAGGTGAGAACTAGCTGTGTAGTACTCTGCGTCCCTACCAATGACGAAAACTACCTCCAACTCAGAGGCAAACAAGGGCAACAGAAACCCCAGCTGACTCCAAGGGCTGCCAAATACTGAGCAGAAAAAAAACACAGCGGAGGTAGATCCCAAGGGGACTTGTGGAAGGAGGCCCCAAACCCAAAGGGCAGTACTTACAGGGCACCTAGGCACAGAAAGTGAAACTAAAGCAGGAGCCAGAGTCACCTGACCTGCCAGTATGACATCAGCCAAGAACTGCCGGTTGGTTCGCCGGCACGAGGGTCTGGGGGCCCCCTTTCCCCTCCTAGGATGGGGGGGGGCTGTGCAGACAGCGGCACGGAGACGAGATGATGTCATGCTAGTTTGCTAGATTTCATTTGGGGAATTCTCTCCACTCGTTCCACTTTCAGTAGCGATATTTTCACCAGAACAGGGGTTTGTTTTGGGGTGCTTACCTTTCTGGGTGCCAGACCCAGTCGATGGCAGACATAGAATACTAGTACTTCCAACCACACAGGGGTTTCTATGGGTCATTGCTCCTTGTGCCTCTCTGAGGGGGCAAGGTTCTGGCTCGTGGTTCCCGGTAGGCAAGAACTCCATGCACTGTGACTGATGCCAGAAAGCTAATAGTTACATTTCAGCCTGGATAGCTCTGGGGAGCAGACAGGGCTCCCCCATGAAAAATAAAAATTGTATTCATTAAAGAAATGTAGAATCATGTTAGGATGTGACTAAAGTTTCCAAGATCTTGAACTGGAAACTTACACCATGTGCAGTAATGCACAATGCAATCTTTCTTCAGCAACAAGCTTGTGGAAACTGGAATAAGTTACAAGCATAGTAAATTTGAACGCAATAAATACATTACCCAGTATACCGTATAACAGACTGGAATCTGGCTCTTGGCTAGGGAAAAATTGAGGGAGCCTTGCTTATAAATACGAAGTACTGTACAAACAGTTTTGAAAATTCTGAATATTTGAAGTACGGTATAAAAAATTGGATCATTTAGGGAATCAGGTAACACAAGATGACAAATTTATTGCCTCAATGATAAGCATTTAGCCCTGTCCAAGACCTGTGTAGTATACAGTCCTCTGAACCATCCCACCAATATCACTTAACACTTTCGCTCAGTAACAACGCAGCATTGCGTGCTTTTTTTAGTAGACATATTTCCGGTAACGACACAGCATTGCGTCGGTGGCGGCGGCTTCGGGAGGGTCGCACCGCGGTTTTGGATATTATATGCACATACTCCTGTAGGGAATTTCATTGGAAATACATTGACACCAAAATGAAAGACCTAGGACCAGAATTGAGATAACAAAGTTGAAAACAGTATGCCCATTTTATTAGGCTCACTGAGATTACACTCCGTCACTTTCTCTGTTTGCTCTGGGTGGTATGCCTGGCTTTTGAACTTTATATTTGCATATACTCCTGTAGGGAATTCTATTGCGAACAATGTTACAAAAATGAAAGACCTAGGATGAGAATTGAGATATTCAAAGTGAAGAGAGTGTACAAATGTTATTGCTCTTGCGCGATTTTGGGTAATACGCTCTTACTTTCTCACTTTCTCGCTTTGTGTGCTCCCGGATAACACACACTCACTTTCTCTGTTTGTTGTGGATGGTACGCTGGGCTTTTGGACTCTATATATCTTTAGTCGTGTAGAGAATTCTATTGCGAACACAATGATACCAAATCTAAAAACCTTGGACGAGAATTGAGGTGACAAAGTTGAAAAAGAGTATACACTTTTCAGAATTACCGCACGCTCCCGTGAAACGCTGAAGCCCACCTGGGGTAGTGCGGGTCTTGTGTGTGCGGTGCGCTAAAGTGTTAAGAATCTAAACAATGAAGCTTTTAAGTCCATACACACTGCCTATGTGAGACCATTACTCGAGTATGAAGCTCCAGCATGGAACTCACACCTTGTGAAGCACCAACAGAAAGTTCAGAGGTTTGCAACTAGATTAGTAAAAGAATGAGAGGCCTCAACTATGAGAACAAGTTAAGAAATCACAACCTCACAACCTTAGAGGAAAGAATAAACAGGGGATATGATAACTACATACAAGATCTTTAGGAAAATAGATAAAGTGGATAACGGATGACTATTTAAATTAAAAGAGGTAGGCCAAGGGGACATCGGTGGAAGATGGACATGCTGTCAAGTCAGAGATGTAAGAAGGTTCTCGTTCCTTATATGGGTGGTAGGCAAGTGGAATACATTAAAAGAAGAGGTTATTGATGCCAATTACATCCACAACTTTAAGAAGAAATATGGTGAATGCGTTAAATGTTGAAAGGAGTAATTAGCACTCCAGGTATGAACTACTAGGAAGGGGGGTCATAAAGAGATAGATCTCACTTCCCCATAGTCACTGATAAATAAGCAATGATAGAAAGTCACTAATATGTAAACACCAGTTACCCCCAGTAGAAGTTTTTTTATATACAGTACAAGTAAATATTTAAGTACAGGATATAAATTATTTGTATGGCAATGTATGCAATGAATCAAATTTGAATACAGACATAACATTTACCTGTGGGCCTATTGTCCCAGTATTTAGGCCTCAATCTTGTGTATTTTTCAATAAACAGCAAGATTGATATGCTGTGAGGGGTAACAACATCCCTCTCTCTCCTATTTGAGCCTCCATACAGAGAAGAAATAGACTGACCAATCATATTTCTTGAACCTGTTAAGGAAAATAAAAAAGCAGCATTAAATGTAATGATATGCCAATTTTTGGGTGAGCACTGGTGGCTCCCTGAAGCTACAAATGCTCATTTAGTGCCCTACTACTAGGTGCCATCAATCGTGGAGTTCTTTTAGTCCTACCGGGGACCACGAGCCAGAATCCCCCCCCCCCCCCCTTTAATGAGGCACAGAGAGCAGTGGCAATTTGATAAACTTGTTTGTGAATTTTAGTCATGTCTCCCACCACCAGGAAAGCACCCACAAAGTCAGCAAAACAATACAGACTACTGCTGGTTATAAAAATATGAAGACCTTAAAAATCTCTAAAAGAACTACCCCAAAATAAAAACAAAATACTGTACTGTATAGAAAATTCACGAGACTACCACTAGCTCGTTCGCCCCACCTCCCCCCTCGTTTGGGGGAAGAAGAAAAGCAGACCGGGTCAGCCAGCTGCTCCTCCCTCTGTTCTATGATGGGAAAAGCCACCCCCCGACTTCTTTGGAAAGGGAGGGTATCAGGGAACCATCGGGGCTTGCCCAGAAATTGGCATTTTAATATTGGATTTCTGGGGAAGCCCATTGTGGCTCCCTGATGGTACCTACCCACACCTTTCTCAGCATCAGCAGAGAAAGAAAAGATGGGGACTTACCAAGGAGGAGGGAGTACCATCAAGGTGCTCCCTCAATCTCAGTCGGCCGAGGGGACAGCACGCTGGACTTGTGATCCTGTGGTCCCGGGTTCGATCCCGGGCGCCGGCGAGAAACAATGGGCAGAGTTTCTTTCACCCTATGCCCCTGTTACCTAGCAGTAAATAGGTACCTGGGTGTTAGTCAGCTGTCACGGGCTGCTTCCTGGGGGTGGAGGCCTGGTCGAGGACCGGGCCACGGGGACACTAAAGCCCCGAAATCATCTCAAGATAACCAAAGGTATCACAACGAAGAAAACACAGGCTGTGACACACAACCCCCAAAGCCACACAAGGCCCATGAGGACGAGGAACATTAACAAGATATCTGGCTGCCAGGGCCCTGTTTGACCTCCAAAACCCGTGCCCAAATATCGGCCCAAGACATATTGGTAAACACGGTCGAGAGAACACAATTTTTAGTGTCATGGGTATAAGGGTAGACCGCAGACTGGCTAGACTTAACACTGTGGACAACCTGAGAAACACAAGCCCTGTTACAAGGGACCAAGAAAACCAGATCATCCCACAATGAGTCCACCAAAGCAGAAGCTGTGGCACGAACGTAGCGGCGCAGAGCCACCATCAAACACAACACATGACACACCTCGGCCAAACTAACCAAGCATCCACTACCAAAGGACCCCTCCAGAAGCCAACCAACTTATTCTACACCAGAATAGGAGGAGCTGGCTGCTGATAAACAAAACAACCCCCAGGGTCAAAAGAACAAAAACCCTGGTACCGAGGGAGAGCATGAAACTCACTCGCATGACAACAGAATGTGAGCGAGATAAAAACAGAGCCTTTCGAAAGTAATCGTGGACCGAAGGGGATACCATGAAATGAGTGGAAGAAAGGCAGAAGAGAACATGGTCCAAATATGGAGCACCGGAAACCAAGGTTGAGCCAGCCACTAGGAAGCCAGAAGGACCACCCTGCCAGGACTCTAAGTAAGAGCTACATTGGAGTGGGGGGGAGGAAGAGATACAGAAACCCCCACCTTGACCGATCAAGCTGAAAGGCATCCATCGTAAGTCTTGCAGTTAGGGAACAATGTCATATAAAGAGGAAGGCACTACGACCAAGCCGTCATGAAGAGGTCCATGTCCGAGAGTCCGAACATCAGGCAAACGGAAGGAGTTGGCATCGACAGTCCACTCTGTGGAGATGGGATAGAACTGAGAAAGATCATCAGCCAAGACGTTGGACACCCCCTGGATGTCAACAGCACAGAGAGCTAAACCCTGAGAATCCAGAAGATGAACTACATGTAGAGTCTAGCTCCAAAGAAACAGGGAACACAGAGCCGGGTTGAAAGAATGAAAGAATGTTCCCCAGGTTGAAAGAATGAACTACAGGGAGACATTCTGAATAGAGCTGGACTATGGAGCCCAGAGGGACCCAAACCCTCCACAACGCATGCCACATAGCCTCAAGCTCTCACACATTACTGTGAACCCGATGGGGGCAGAGAGATCATTGCCCCTGACAAGCTTGGTGAGCACTGGCCACAAATTCACAACCAAGGTCGGAGGCATCAGTGAAAACGTAAAGCGGTGGCTGAGAAAGGTGGCAGGGGACAGAACTCAAAAAACCCTAAGATGAAGCCGGCGACACAGCAACTGGCAAAGGGCTTCCGGAGTCCGCATCCAGTGATCGCTGCCGTGGCAAAGAGCTCCAATGGGATCAACAGGCTCAACTGTTGATCCCATGCAACCCATGGGATCCCATGTTGATTTTCGACTTGGGGGTGCTTCCACCCCCAAGTCGGAAAGGGGGGTGAACCCTGGAGCCGACCATGCCACAACCCGAGCTAAACCGAGCCTCAACCCCGAAACCCTCAGACCCTTCGGGGCCAGAAGCAAGGAGTAAAGACCACAGGAACGATGCAACAAGCCCAAAGGATAAGGAAGAGGTGGTTAGGATGGAATCACAGTTGAATTAACCAACACCTCCAAATCCATGTCCCTATTCACCAAGTGGGGTAGCTTCGGGGCATCCAACTGGGTACACAACCTAAACCGCTATACAGTGGTACCTCGGAATACGAGTGTCCCTGTATACGAGTTTTTCGGAATACGAGCAGGATTTCCTCGGAAAATGTGTCTCGGAAGGCGAGGGTTACCTCGGAAGGCGAGTTTGTTGATACGCGTACAGGCCGACCTAGCGCGTGGTGGTACGGCGATCGTCGCCTCTCACCCCTCAGTTTACTAGTGCCTCGCGCCCAGTGACTATCCCACGTCAATTCTTCACCCGGATTTTCAGTGTTTTATTGGATTTTCGGTCATTTGACCATAAAAGTTGTTGTTATATATCTCGCCATGGGTCCCAAGAAGCCAATGGTAAGGTTTAACCTAAGAAAATAGTGCTGCATTTCGGGCGATCGAGTGTCAACACTGAAAAGTGTATACTCTTTTCACTGTCCTGACATTAATTTTCCATTCACGTATTTCATTTTTGTACCAATGTGTTCGCAATAGAATGTTCTAAAAGAACATAAGTATAAAATGTCACACAAGGATGTGTTAGACCAGCACCAAATAAAAAACTACGTCGATTGCACTTGGCGTGTCAACAATACAATGGTCTTACCTCGATGGGGCAATGCTATGCCGTTCTCCCAAATGGGCTATGCGGCTCTTAGAGAAAAACGGAAATTTCATGGCGGACATTTTCAAACTAGCCCAAAGTCGATCTCACAACAAAGAGTTTATAGAAATATTTTTTCTCGTGACTTGTGAGTGAGTCCGCTGTGCGACCTCAACACAAAAAGTGGTAATGCTAAAGTGTTAAGAAAATGTGTGAAGTATGGGAAGAATTGCAAAGTTTTGTTGAAAAAACTCGCCCAGATAAAGCTGTAACAAGCCGTTGCATTGACCTTTTGACCTTTTAAATGACAATGTGATGTCTTACTACAGACAAGTGTTAAAATGTGGGAAAAAACAAGTGTCTTTAGACAGATTCTTAGTAAGACAAGCAAGTCTTAGTGGTATGCAGGCAAAACGTGCCAGAGTGTGCACACCAGTGAAGTCCTCACTGCCTGATGTTATAATGGAAGGGGACTCCCCTTCCAGACAGTAACACCTCTTCTCCTCCCCGCTCCTCACCATCTTCCATACGCCAACAGCAAGGTAAGTAATAACTTGAACATAGTTTTGTAGGTTTATTTAGATGAATTAGGTATAAAATTTAGTTTGAAGTGGGGTTTTTGGGGTAGTCAGGAACGGATTAATTCATTTCCCATTATTTCTTATGGGGAAATTAGCTTCGGAATACGAGTTTTCAGAATACGAGCTGTCTCCAGGAACGGATTAAACTCTTAAACCGAGGTACCACTGTACAACAGAAAATCATAAACGAAAAAGCAGTCACCGCCTGTTAACCCTGCACACCATCACAAGGGTGTGCAAGATGAGTAACATGAGGAGAACAAGTCCCACACAACTCAGGATTGAAGGTGTTACAGGCACAGCAGGGAGCATGGCAGACACAAAAGATATGATCATCACCTTGTGGCACAGACGAAGCACAACCCACAAACTCGCACAACGTGAAAGCGAGTTCAGCAGGGCTATCCATTAGACCATCGAACTAGCAGGGATTTTCCAAGGACTGCAGGGAATAGCTATATAGGAAGCCCAGGCACTGGGACCCTGATATGAAATAGAAATAGGTCCTCCTGAGAATAGAACCAAGCCTCACCAGGACCAAACGGAAAGAGAGAAAAATGAACATAAGTGGGTATAAGTAAACCGACCCAGCTCACCAGAGGCCAAGACGGCTGACCTCGGTATGCTGTGGTTAGGACATGCAATACCCAGTGTGCCCTGCCAGCCATATTCCACTCTTGACACCAGGGAAGACCAAAAGCCAAAAACAAACCGACCTAGCGTGAGGACTGCCACAAGCGAGGTAGCCCTCTAAGGGAGCAAACCCCGAACACTCCAGGGAAGGTAACCCTGACAGCACATGAGAAGCACTAGAGAACACACAGACATGAAAACCCTGTGCACATGCAGCTCTCAGCACCCTATAATCCTGGCTAATGCAGCCAAAATTTGCATTGGATCAGCCACAAAGACAAAAAACTACCACTTAGCCAAAGTCAGGAAATGGGAGCCAGAGCCACAGATGACAGCCCAGTCACTAGATACCAATAGCAATACCCGAGGGTGAAGCAGCCGGATGACCCATTCTGCCTCACCCTTTCCCCCAAACAAGGGGGAGAGGTGGGGTGAATGAGCTAGTTCCTTCAGTGATTTTAAGGTCTTCATATTTTTATAACCAGCAGTAGTCTGTTTTGTTATGCTGACTTTGTGGGTACTTCCCTGGTAGTGGTGGACATGATTAAAATTCATTGATACTTTTATCATAGTGCCACTGCTCTCTGCACCTCAGTAAAGGGGAGCCAGGTTTTGGCTTGTTGTTCCCGGTAGGCTTGTCCCGCTAATTACCAGGACACGGAGCCACATAATGTAAGGAAGGGACCCTTTTAATGTGTTTCACTGATGAACACTGCAGTCAGTGCACTATAAACTCTCACTAAGGCAGAAGCTAACATGCATATGTGCAGTAAGCATATTCACCATGGGTGAACTGTCCTCTCTAAAAGCATGTAAACAAATGCTTCAGTTCTTATAAAAACACTCCCAGATACAATTGTGATTGGAAAACATTACAACGCAAGTGTTAAATGTAGAAAATCAGTCCAACCCTGTATGTGCAATTGTATATAGTAAACACCTTTTAGAGCATTGGATGATCATGATCTCTGTAATCTTTAAGTACCAGTGCAGTGTGGTATGTGGTGCTTTTTTTTTACAGAATAGCGTAGTATGTTAGAGATTGGGTAGGATTAGTACTATTATTATGAATGTCCCAACTAACACTGGGAATGTTTTGATTCCAGCCTCTTGTGTGTGTTATGCTATTACTGTACCTCTATGTGGAAATTAATGTATGCTCTGTAGTGAATCCCAAGTATAAAATAACCTATATATGGAACTATAGTTCCATACCACTAGTCATTATTACAGCTCCCTGTGTAAAATCTGTTATAACAAGAGATTCACTTACCAGGTCCTTTTCAGCTCTTTTCAAACTAAAGATTGGATAGTTTGGGAAATATTGTTATACCAATTTTTCTTGTTGACCAAGTTCTGACTTCTGCCAGACAATTCTAGTTCCTAAGTTAGAAGTCCTTCAGTTTTGTCAATTCCAGTAAAGTAACATATAAAAAGCATATTTTATATGTTGAAGGCCACTGAGGCACACCTTGGGCCTTCGAAATCAGAAATTAAAACCCTGGGAAGAGTGAAGCTCTGCACCTAATGCATGAACAGATGGGATGGTATAAATTTACACATGAAAAGGATCCAAGCCAAATATACCCCAGAGAAAAAATGATGGATTGGTTCCACAATGGGAAGCAACAACTCACCTATCTCCAGCATAATGTGGAAGCCCTCCAGAGAAGGCCAAGCAACACCCAGCTTGAAACAATATTAACCAGAAGGTAAGATAACAACACCAGTAGATCAACAGAAATTTAAAGCCAAATTAAACACTTTAGTAAATTAGTTCAATGAATGGCAAATGAGTTTTAATGCCTAAAAAAATTTCAAGTTCAGTAATACATTAGAAAATAATGATAAGACAAGCTCCTTTATGAACAATATCACATACAAAGTTGATGAAAATACATTAATTTGTTTTGTTGGGTACAGGCAGCCTGTGTATACATACTAGGCTTATATCGAGATCCCCCAAGGTCGAACTACTGACCTTCCTGAGGATGCAACCCCACAACAGTTGAATAACCCATGGGTACCTATTTACTGCAAGGAGAATCGAAGCATTAGGTGAAAGGAAATATGCCCTATCCATTTCTGTCCTACCTGGGATTCGAACCCAGGATTCCCAAATGGTAGTTGAGAACGAACCCAACTATTTTTTTTGTTAATACAGTGGAACCTCGACTTACGAATGCCCCTACTTACAAATTTTTTGAGTTACAACCTCAATTTCGTCAGAAAATTTGACTCGACTTACGACCTTTGCCTCGACTTGCAACTTTGTTGATACATGAATGGGTCGATGGAGCGCGTGGTTCCTGGTGGCATGGGGTGACCCCGCTTCTGTTTACCAGATCGCCCGCTTAGTGATGATCACGCTTGAATTTTGTGAAGAATTTCATTGTTTTTGTGCTTTTTTGTTTTTTTGGACATAAAAGTAATTATTATATACAGGCATACCTCAGTTTAAGAGTTTAATTGGTTCCTGGAGACGCCTCGTATTCCGAAAACTCGTATTCTGAAGCTAATTTCCCCATAAGAAATAATGGGAAATGAATTAATCCGTTCCTGACTACCCCAAAAACCCCATATCAAACTAAATTTTTATACCTAATTCATCTAAATAAACCTACAAAACTATGTTCAAGTTATTACTTACCTTGCTCTTGAATGCTGTAGGCGTATGGAAGATGGTGAGGAGGGGGGAGGAGGAGAGGAGTTACTGTTTGGAAGGGGAGTCCCCTTCCATTATCACAATAGGCAGTGAGGACTTCACTGGTATGCGCACACTGGCACATTTTGCCTGCATACCACTAGGACTTGCTTGTCTTACTAAGAATTTGTCTAAAGACACTTGTTTTTCCCTACATTTTAACACTTGTCTGTAGTAAGACATCACATTATCATTTAAAAGGTCAATGCAACGGCCTGCTACAGCTTTATCTGGGTGAGTTTTTTCAACAAAACTTTGCAGTTCTTCCCATACTTCACACATTTTCTTAATCAAGAAGGGACATCCTCTACTGCCTCTACTCACAGCTATTTTCTTAGGTTGAACCTTATCAATGGCTTTCTTGAGACCCATGGTGAGATATATAATAACAAATTGTATAGTCAAATGACCAAAAATCCAACAAAACACTGAAAATCCAGGTGAAGAATTGATGTGGGATAGTCACTGGGCGCGAGACAATGGTAAACTGAGGGGCGGAGGGGCGACGATCGCGGAACCACCACGCGCTAGGTCGGCCTGTACGCGTATCAACAAACTCGCATCCCGAGGTAACCCTCGCGTTCTGAGACATATTTTCCGAGGAAATCCTGCTCGTCTTCCGAAAAACTCGCATACTGGGACACTCGCATTCCGAGGTACCACTGTATATCATGCCATGGATCCAAAGAAAGTCAGTGGTAAGGTTCAACCTAACAAAAAATGTGATGATGACCATAGAGGAAAAACAAGAGATCATTCGTAAACATGATGGTGTACGAGTTGTTGATCTAGCTAGGCAGTACAATAAACCTATATCAATGATATTCACTGTACTTGCTAAGAAAAAGGACATTATGAGTGCTAAAGTGGCAAAAGGCATATCAATAATCACGAAACAAAGAACACAAATACTTGAGGATGTTGAAAAGTTATTATTAATTTGGATACACAACAAGGAGTTAGCAGGTGATAGCATTTCAGTGGCCATCATGTGTGAAAAAGTAAGGCTATTCCATGAAAATCTAATAAAGAAAACCCCTGGAACAAGTGATGCAGATACGAGACAGTTTAAGGTGAGCAGGGGATGATTTGAGAAATTTTGAAAGAAGTGGCAATCACAGTGTTGTGAGAGTTGTGAGTGTTGTGTGTTTTGAGTTGGTAGAGGAACACAATGAAGAACTGACCACCGAAGATCTCCTTGCCCTTCACAAGGAGCAGTAACAAGAGACAGCTGAGGAAATTTTTTCATGGGAGGAGGAGGCAGTACACAATGTCCCACTTCAACACTTAAGAAGTGGTGTGCAGTATGGGAAGAAATGCAAAGTTTTGTTGAAATAACTCGCCCAAATCAAGCTGCATCAGGCTGTTGCCGTAACCTTTTTAACCCTTAAACAGCGCAATACATACATATACGATTTGACATAAAATAATTTAACATAAGTTTTTAACACTTTCGTCCGGGCATGACGCAATGCTGCATCATCCGTTTACTGTCGGTAGTCTCGGGGATGACGCAATGCTGCGTCGTCCACTAAAATAATCCCCAAAAAGCAGGTTTTTATCCGATTTTTTGGGATTGGTTTTAAAATGCGCGCCTATGTCTTCCCTACACGCCTATGTCATGTTCAACACACAACACTGAGGTGGTAAGTACAAAAAATTGTATTATTTTGTACATATTTTTTTTGTTCATACTTTCGTGTATTGTACTAGCAATATTGTTCTTCAATTAGCCCTTATATGCACATATCCATCTAAAGCATTCTATTAGGAACAATTTCATACCTAAATGAGCACTGTAACACGAAAATTGAGATTAGCAACAAGTAATAATACTAAACATTTGTGGGAAGGAATTGGGAGTGTTGCTGGAAGGCGTCTGAGCGCTCACTCGCGGCTTACGCGTGGCCCGTTTTCAACTCGTCGGCGGTTGGAGCGTAACCAGGTTTTTTATTTTATATGCTAATGTTCCTCTAGAGAATTCTATTGTGAACCCATTGATACCAAAATGAAAGACCTAGGACGAAAATTGAGGTGACCAGAGTGAAAAGAGTGAACACATTTTATCGCTTTTGTGCGCTCCTGGGTAACTCATTCGCACTTTCTCTGTTTGCTGCGGATAATTAGCCAGG
This sequence comes from Procambarus virginalis, assembly GCA_020271785.1. Classification (NCBI taxonomy): domain Eukaryota; kingdom Metazoa; phylum Arthropoda; class Malacostraca; order Decapoda; family Cambaridae; genus Procambarus; species Procambarus virginalis. Next base: position 1,773,596 of record WNGS01000009.1, read on the forward strand.
CTTTTGGAGTTTATATGCATTTAGTGCTGTAGAGAATTCTATTGCGAACACAATGATACCAAATTTAAATCTCGTAGGACAAGAATTGAGGTGACAAAGTTGAAGAGAGTATACACTTTTCAGAATTAACGCGAGCTCCCGTGAAACGCTGGGACCCATATCGCATAGTTGAGGGGTGGCGCGAGGGATGCGCGAAAGTGTTAACTCCTCAACTGTGCAACGTGCCTGCAGGCTCACGTGTGGGTTGCGCAACGTGCTTGCAGGCCCACGTGTGGGGTGCGCAACGTGTCTGCAGGCCCACATGTAATTACCTAAGTAATTACCTAAGTGTAGTTACAGGATGAGAGCTACGCTCGTGGTGTCCCGTCTTCCCAGCACTCTTTGTCATATATCGCTTTGAATCTACTGACGGTCTTGGCCTCCACCACCTTCTCACTTAACTTGTTCCAACCGTCTACCACTCTGTTTACAAAAGTGAATTTTCGTATATTTCTCCGGCAGCCTTGTTTCGTTAGTTTAAATCTATGACCTCTTGTTCTTGAAGTTCCGGGTCTCAAGAATTCTTCCCTGTCAATTTTATCGATTCCTGTTACTATTTTGAATGTAGTGAACATATCACCTCTTTTTCTTCTATCTTCTAGTTTTTGCATGTTTAATGCCTTTAATCTCTCCTCGTAGCTCTTGCCCTTCATTTCTGGGAGCCACTTAGTGGCATGTCGTTGCACCTTTTCCAGTTTGTTGATGTGCTTCTTAAGATAAGGGCACCATACAACCGCTGCATATTCCAGCTTTGGTCTAATAAAAGTCGTGAACAATTTCTTTAGTATTTCTCCATCCATGTATTTAAAAGCAATTCTGAGGTTAGAAAGTGTAGCATAGGCTCCTCGCACAATGTTCTTGATGTGGTCCTCAGGTGACAGCTTTCTATCTAAAACCACCCCTAGATCCTTTTCTTTATCAGAATTCTTTAAAGATTTCTCACATAATTTATAGGTTGTGTGGGGTCTATGTTCTCCAATTCCACATTCCATAACATGGCATTTATTCACATTAAATTCCATTTGCCAAGTGTTGCTCCAAATACTTATTTTGTCCAGGTCTTCTTGAAGGGCATGACAATCATCTAGGTTTCTTATCTTCCCTATTATCTTAGCATCATCAGCAAACATGTTCATGTAATTCTGTATTCCCACTGGTAGATCGTTTATGTAGACAATGAACATTACTGGTGCAAGAACTGAACCCTGAGGTACTCCACTCGTGACATTCCTCCAATCCGATACCTTGCCTCTGATTATGGCCCTCATTTTTCTGTCAGTTAGGAAATTTTTCATCCATGTTAGAAGCTTACCTGTCACTCCTCCAATATGTTCCAGTTTCCAGAACAACCTCTTATGGGGAACTCTGTCGAAAGCCTTTTTTAGGTCCAGATAGATGCAGTCAACCCAACCATCTCTTTCTTGTAAAATCTCTGTGGCTCGATCATAAAAACTGAGCAAGTTCGTTACACAGGATCTTCCATATCGAAAACCATACTGTCTGTCTGATATTATATCGTTTTCCTCGAGGTGTTCTACCCATTTAGTTTTAATTATTTTTTCCAATATTTTGACTATTACACTTGTCAATGATACAGGTCTATAATTAAGGGGGTCTTCCCTGTTTCCACTTTTGTAGATTGGAACTATGTTAGCCTTTTTCCACACATCAGCTACAGCTCCTGTAAACAGGGATGCCTGAAAAATCAGTTGAAGTGGAATGCTGAGCTCAGGTGCACATTCTCTCAGAACCCATGGTGAAACTCCATCTGGACCAACTGCTTTGTTCTTACCTAGCTCCTTTAGCATTTTTTCCACTTCGCCTCTAGACACCTCTATGTGCTCTATGTTGTTCTCTGGAATTCTTATTGTGTCTGGTCCCCTAAAGATTTCATTTTGTACAAACACACTTTGGTACTTTTCGTTTAGTGTTTCACACATTTCCTTTTCATCTTCCGTGAATCTATTTCCCATTTTCAACCTCTGAATATTATCCTTTACCTGCAATTTGTTGTTTATGGATTTATAGAATAGACCTGGTTCTGTTTTACATTTGTCTGCAATCCCTTTTTCAAAATTTCTTTCTGCCTCTCTCCTCACTGCCGTGTAGTGGTTTCTCGCATCTTTGTATCGCTGGTATGTTTGGGGGTTCGGCCTCTTCCTGTATTGATTCCATTTTTGTGTCTTTTGGTCTCTAGCCCTCTCGCAATTTCACGTGTGGGGTGCGCAACGTGCCTGCAAGCCCACGTGTGGGGTGCGCAACATGCCTGCAGGCCCACGTGTGGGGTGCGCAACACGCCTGCAGGCCCACGTGTGGGGTGCGCAACGTGCCTGCAGGCCCACGTGTGGGGTGCGCAACGCGCCTCTGGGTATTTTTATTTTTAGCGTTCCATTCAAAACTCCTGCGACTACATGGGGTTCACACCAGCTTCCTCAGGGCTCTTGTAAACAGATGCCATCTTTAAAAAAAATCGTGGGCCACATTCCCGGGTGTGAGAGCCTCAGTACTGAGTGAGCAACCAAGGCACACAGCCTGAGCTCACAGCACTGCTGTTCAGCTTGTGAGTACAGCATCGCCTAATAAAGTCAATATGTATAGGCTTGTATTATTTAGCCATGATAGTATTACGGAAGAGCCTGAATGTGATTATGACTGTGCACAATGTTCAAATATCAGTTATTCAATGCTGTTCACGATGTTCACAGCGCTAGCCACAGCACCACAGCATTATTTCGTCCATCTAGGTTTCTTCAAACGACTTCTTAGGTTCCTTTACAAAATAAACTTGTGGTCAATTATTCATTTACAGGAATTAGGGACCAGTATTGTGATAACAGCAGAATTGTGGTGATAATTAGCACTGTGTGTAGTATTGTGGGAGGAGGAACTGTGGTGAGGGAGCGAGGGAGAGAATCGAGGTAGCGAACTGAGGTATCCTTACTGTGTGTGTGGCAGCCACTCTTGTTTTGCTCATCATACTAGCTTAGTGGTTTGCTATGGTGAACACATTTGTACATGGGTATATACAATGTGTGTATAAAGTGTAATAACAGTAACCGGAGTATGCTGGGAGGAGCTATTTTGGTGAGGGAGGTAACGCAATCGTAGTGTTGTCTGCTGGCTGCTGTGCGATATCTCATGCAGTGTATGGTGGCCACTGTAAAGTTTGGACACAATACCGGCTTACTTGCATAGTTCTGGTGAATAAAACATGTAGATAGGTATACATGTGTAAATTGTGTAATAAAAACAATAACAGTATGGTGGGAGGAGCAATGTTGGCGAGTAATATGTTGGAGTGAGACACACTGGCTGATGTGGCAGCTGACATTCGCAGAGTTCTGAGTGTGTTGATGGTGAATGTATATAGTGTGTGAGAGTGTATAGTGTGTAAATAGACTGTATATATACATAAATTAGCATGATGCATGGGAAATATGTGCAACATGTGTACACGTGTCATGCACGTAACACAGTATCTTCGGACAGTACGGATGTTCTACTGCTATAATATAGTGTACATATATTATACATAGGATTGGCATGAAAAAACAATTAAAATGTATTTGTAACTGTGTGCAAAAAATGAACAAAAATATATTCGTGGATTAAGAAATTACCTTCTTAAAATTATATGTTAGAATAAGGATATGCTCAAAGCGCTATGCGTGCTAGTGGCTTTACAAGAAAGTAAAACTTCAATGCTCTGTACTCATAAACCCAATGTACCATCTTGGATATAAATATAAATATATAAATAAATAAATAAATAAATAAATAAACAAATAAACAGTGAGAAAAACAAACAGTAAGCCACAAGCAGGTCCTAGTGATATGCAGGCAATACATAGAAGAGAGAGTACCCCAAAGAAGTCATCACTGCCTGATGTTATAATGAAAGGGAACTCTCCTTCCAAACAGTGACACCTCTCCTCCTCCCCCTTTCCTCACCATCTTCCATATGCCAAGAAGTCATCAATAAAGGTCAGCTATAACTTCCACATACTATAGTACAAACTATGTGCGTATTATGTATGAAATGTATTTTAAAGTTAATATTTTTGATAGTGTGTAACGGATTTATTCAATTTACATTGTGTGTTTCTAATGAGAATTTTTTTTCGAGTTACGAATGTTTGAGTTAACACTCTATCTCTGGGAACAGATTAAATTCGTAAGTGGAGGGGCCACTGTACATACACGTTCTTACATTCTTGTACAAAGCACGCATAGTGTTTCGGGCAAGTCCGTAATCTTAATTTTCCCCTGGAATACAACCCACCAAATTGTTTAACAACCAGGTACCCATTCATTGCTGGGTGAACAGAGGCTACAGTTAAGGATTGGCATACGGTCAATCCTCCCCAGCCAGGATACGAACCCAAGCCAAAGCGCTCGCGAAAAGCCGAGTAAGTGTCTCACCACTGCACCATGGAGACTGCCCTTTGTGGTAGGTCTGCAAAAGACCTACCAAAGACCTCACTCCCAAAGATCTGCGAGTGAGAGTGGCAAATCATCCGAGGTTAAGTTAGCAATGTACCGAGGTTATTAAGTTTTAGTCTAAGTGTTTTTTCCCCACCTCACCTTGCCCAAAACACTATGCGTACTAGTGGCTTTAGGTATTGTATGTAATAGCTCAATCTATAAATCCAACATTATGTTTGTAACTAATCCTCTATGTATGTACTTTTACCTGAATAAACATTTGATTTTATTAGATTGATTTGTAGTTGTAGAGAAAGCCAATAAATATTGAATTAGATTTCAAATGGAAATCTTTTGCATTTTGAATGGAAAAGAAGATTCTCACTGTACAATTCACTTTTGTTCTATATTAAAACACTGCATTCAGATATTGTCACTTATAAAAAAAAATGATTTTGCCAATTTGAAGATGTTCAGAATCGCGCTACAAAAATATTGTCAAGACTTCCTCTCACTGGTAGGCTTCCTCTCAATGTGTCCGATGTGGAAGGACAGTGAGGGTTCTGGCACTGTCAGAGGAGATCATTTGCATGAAATGCCTGTCCTGAACCTACCTTGAGGGTTACCAGCACTGAAAACCAGACATAACAAGGCGGAGGTCCGCGCATACCGTAGCTGCAGCCGTGCCAGCTTGTTTGTTTTTCAAAGCAGGGTTGCCAGATCCAAATTGCTAAAAGTAGCGAGCTGACGGTCAAAAAGTAGCGAATTTGCAAGTGTTATCTTGAGTGAGCTTGCAAGAATGAATGTTGGTGGTCGGCTTCTTTGTTGGATCAGGGGTTACTTATCCAACAGGAAGTCATCTGTATTTTTCCAGGGGCATAGGAGTGTAACAAGAGACTTTGAACTAGGTACCCCGCAGGGTGGTGTCCTCAGTCCTACCTTATTTAATATCTTAATAAACACGCTGTTAAACTCTATACCGAGCAAACCCAACGTCCACATCATTAGCTATGCTGATGATATAATGATACCCACCACTGGGTATGCTAACACGCAGAACACTCTTAACTCTGTATTAGACTCATGTCAGGACCTAGGTTTAATTATCTCAGCAGAGAAAACAAAGATACTAAATCGGCGCCCACCCAGGCAGGGAGGAGCTGTTCGCAAGATGCAACTATCTGATGGCTCCCAGCTTGACTATGTAAACAGATTCAAATACCTTGGCCTTGAGGTGCCACTGTATGGTCCTGTTGTATTCAGACTCTGTCGTCAGTATAAAGAGAGGCTCCGAGCTCTCAAGGCTGTTGCAGGTTATCACTCAGGCTATGGTGCCAATGTCAGAATTGTCAAAATGATGTACCTTGCATACATCAGATCTTTAGTGGATTATGCTGCACCTCTGCTTGTTTTGATGCCTGAAAGAAAGCTTGGAGGGCTTGAAAAATTGCAGAACGAAGCCCTGAGGATAATCCTTGGGTGCCCTCGTACCACAAAGATACTTAATATGAGAAAGGAACTTAATATTCTGAGCGTTGTTGATCGTGTTACTGAAATTAACTGTCAAATTGGTATAAAAATGCTTAGGCTAACTCATCCTAATCCTTGCACAGAAGCCCTCCAGACTTACTTTATTGAAGATCAGCATTGTTCCAAATGGATAACAAAAACTGGAACTCAACTCAGAATGTATGGGGTTCATGATTTGTACCAAGAGAAACAACAACGGCACTTTCCTGCACCGTGGGAGGTTACACCCTTTCCAGTTTTAATCCCTCCCTTTCCACCCAAGAAGCAAATTAGAGATAAGCCCAAGCTTCGTCTTGAGGCAAAGCTCAACGCCTTAAGCCATATTGATGCTCTGTCCACAGAGCATTCTCTCTCTCAAATCATATACACTGATGGTTCCCTACACCGCACCACGGGTGCAGCTGGAAGTGCAGTTGTTCTGACAATGGGCGATGGCTTGTACTTTGAGTGGGGAGTCCGTATAAACAATTGGGCCTCTACCCTTCAGACCGAACTATTTGCCTTGATCCTTGCACTGAAATGTGTACAAGTCTCCAAACTTGATACATTAATTGTAAGTGACTCCTTATCATCCTTAAATGCTCTCAACTCTTTAAGACATAACTGTAACATGCTCGTGTCCGAAGCTAGACACAAATACAACAAAATTATTAAGGATGGTAACAGAGTCCATTTCATGTGGTCTCCATCTCATGTTGGCCTCCGAATGCATGATAGAGCTGATAAGTTAGCCAAAGAATCTGCCTTTAAAGGAGCCGTTGAGTGTATAACCTTGGATTGTCAATGAGCAATCTGAGAGCAGCAGTACACCGAGAACTTCAACAAGATCTTGTAGATCTGAGGCAAAGTGAAACTGACACCAGTAATTCCATCTATCATCATACTATCGTGCAAGAGGAGCCACAAATCTATGGATCATCCAATAAAATCAGCAGACTTCTAGATGTTACTACTGCTCGGCTTAGACTCGGTTACAAGTATCTCTGGGAATTCTCATTATCTGCCGATGTAGACCTGACCAAATGTAAACTGTGTCAACAAAATTATTCGCACACCCTCCGTCACTATGTGATGGAGTGCGAAAAGATACGTGAATTTAGAGACAATTCTATAACCAATGTTCCAGCGATGTGTAAATATTTCATTCAAAATGATCTGCTACCAGAAATTTTAGCCAAATATCCCCAGTATGCTAACTGTAGGTAGTAACTGAGTGATTGTAACCTATCCACCGCTACCCACTGGATGGGAGGCGGTGTGCAGGACAAACATATAAATTGTGACACTAGCTCTCCACATATGTCAGTTGCTTAATTTAGAACCTGTACTTGAGGTCGATCTCGAACCCATTGTTGATGTGACGACTTATATTGAATTTTGTAACTAGCTCATCAAGATTGTAACTTGCTTAATTAGCTAAATGAATTATGGGGTTCAGTCCCTGAGCCCATTATGTGCGACTGTAACCCTTTCCACTACCGCCCACGGGATGGGTATGGGGTGCATAATAAATGAACTAAACTAACTAAGAGTAGCCCAATTTTTTGTTTAGTCAAATCGAATCAAATCAAATGTTTATTCAGGTAAAAGTACATACATACAAGATGAGTTACAAACGTAATGTTAGATTTCTAGATAGCGACAGTACATACAGACAGACGACATTCAAATTTAGTAAGTTTATCTTCCTTCTTTGATAGAACAGACTTGATGCTCATCTGCTGATGACTTACCTCGAGCTCCGATATATTTTGTCTGTGTTTTAATGTTTCACTGTGTTTCTTTAAACCACTTCTATGAGCTCTTATCTCAGTTCTACAAACTTTACAATATGCCTTATTTCCATCTTCTTTCACTTCAGCCAACCACTTTTCAAACACGAGATCCTTAAGCCAACTGACATGTGAAGATTGATTGATTGATTGATAAAGATTAAGCCACCCAAGAGGTGGCACGGGCATGAATAGCCCGTAAGTGGTGGCCCTTATGAGCCATTAACAGTATCGAGTGATGATACTGGAGATCTGTGGAGGTGCGACGGCACCCTGCGTGACGGGAGATGTCTCCCGGACCAAATGGTGACCAAATGGTGGTTACTCCTGATTGATAAGGATTAAGCCACCCAAGAGGTGGCACGGGCATGAATAGCCCTTAAGTGGTACAATTTTTTTTTCTCCGTAATTCTTTTCATTATTATGACATTGCATTTAATCATCGAGCTGTTATCGCGGGGGAGGATACTGCTTCACAGTCTTTATGAGGGCGTCCAGCTGCTGGACACCTTTGTTGACCAGGAGAGTGGCTCTGTTGATGGCTTCAGGGTGGCCACAGCAAGATTCAGGAACTCTTAAAGCTCTTCTAAGGTCGTTGGTTGCTTCACATTCTAAAAGATAGTGAAGTAATGGCTTTTCTGTGACAGTTTGGCAGAAGATGCACTCTCTCTGTCGGGGTTCACCAATCTCCCAGTTGCATCTGTAACCTAGACGTAGTCTATATAACCTAACTGCTATTTCCCTGTGAATTCCTTTTGGGATATTTAATCTTTCTAATTTAGTTGCCTGAAGATACCATGTTGCAGAGGGCGAGCCTTCAGCTATTCTCTGGTGTAGGTAGGCTTTGTTGAGGTGTGAGAGTTTTTTGGTGATGATGTTTTTAATGTTCTCTAGGCTGGGTTGAATTGTTTTATCTATCACTGGATGACGAGTTGCCAGTTTAGCAATTTCATCAGCTTTCTCATTTAATGGGATTCCAATATGGGATGGGATCCAGTTCAAGGTTATGTTGAGTCCTTTGCCTTTAGCGACTGCTCCAAGATACAAAATGGTGGTAATTATCTCCACGTTATCTTTCCACTGTTTTTGTCCTAGTATTTGAAGTGCAGCTTTTGAGTCTGTGTGTATGATGGCATTTTGAGTGTTTTGTGCAATCACATATGCGAATGCCTGTTGTATGGCAAACAGCTCAGTTTGGGTTGATGATACTAGTCCTCCCAGTCTCCAATATGCCTGTATGCTGGCCGTGCAAAGAGCAGCGCCAGCACTTTCATATTCTGTGTCCACCGATCCGTCTGTGAAAATGTGGGTGGCTCCTGCTACTGCTATGCTATACATTTGCTCTTCTATTATGCGCCTTAGGATTGTCGGATCATAGGCAGCCTTTTTCATTGGGAGACTTTCTATTACTATTTTGAAAGTAGGCTCTTCCCACGGTGCAGCAGGAGTGTAATTTGGGTGTGGATGATCACCCTCTCTATCGAGAATCATGCTTTTTAACTGTAGTCTGTTTAGGACTTTTCCTGCTCTTGCAGCCCAAGAGTTTCCATTGTTTTGCCCTAGTCCAACCACCAAGGCCTGCCGTACTGGGATTGGATCAGAAGAAATAATTATCTTACTAATAATTGTAGCTGTCCTTTGAGATATTCTTTCCTGTAGAGAGGGCAAACCCGTCTCCAGTCTAAGTGTTTCAAGCTTGGTCCACATGGGGGCTCCCAGTGCGGCTCTCATAGCATTGTTTTGGGCAACTTCAAGCTTTTTCCACTGTTGGTGTGATAGATTTGTGAGTGCAGGTGCTGCATAATCGATCACTGATCTGACTGCCTGTACATAGTATGTGCGAAGGACTTGCAGATTGGCTCCTCCAGAGAGGGAGGTTAGCGACCTGAGGATTGCCGTCCTGGCCGCAGTTCGCTCTCTCAAGTAAGTGACCTCAGCATTAAAATTCATGTGTGTGTCCAGGATTATTCCTAGGTACTGATAGGTGTCCACCCATTCGATTGGTTGACCCTGTACTGTGAGTTGGATATTGGGCTTCGCTATTTTTATGGGCATGGCTTTTGACTTTGAGGGGTTGAGTTTGATCCCAATCTGTTTTGCCTCTTTACTGATGCAGTCTAAGCATTTGGGTGCAAGGCGCGCCGCATCCCTTCCTTTTATGATGATGACAAAGTCGTCCGCGTAGTTTAGCAGCCTACAGTGATGTGGAAGTTTCAACCTCATTATTCTTTCCATTAAACAGTTGAAGAGAAGAGGGCTGAGAATACCTCCTTGCGGTGTACCATTTTCATGTCTTTTGTACTCAGAAACTGTGCCATGAATTTTTACTCTTGCTTCTCTGTTTATGAGACAGTTTTTGATCCAGGAGAGACATGTGAAGAGCTAGTGTCAAAATTTATATGTTTGTCCTGCACACCGCCCCCCATCCAGTGGGCAGCGGCGGATAGGTTACAATCACTCAGTTACTACCTACAGTTAGCAAACTGGGGATATTTGGCTAAAATTTCTGGTAGCAGATCATTTTGAATGAAATATTTACACATCGCTGGAACATTGATTATAGAATTGTCTCTAAATTCCAACCCGTCCTCGCAAATTCGTATAGTCAATATTGACTTATTAAATAAGTGCATAGGTGATATACTAAACATAATAGTTTACCTTGAAAAGCTTCATAGAAAACACCGACCTTACCTAACCTTGTTAGGATAAGCATCTTATGTTAAGATAAGCATCTTATTGCTTCGTAATTACAATTGTTACTTAATCTATACCTATAATAGGTTAAGTAACAATTGTAATTACGAAGCTATAAGATGCTTATCTTAACATACTAACAAGGTTAGGTAAGGTCGGTGTTTTCTATGAAGCTTTTCAAGGTAAACTATTATGTTTAGTATATCACCTATGCACTTATTTAATAAGTCGATATTGACTATACGAATTTGCGAGGACGGGTTGCTAAATTCACGTATCTTTTCGCACTCCATCACATAGTGACGGAGGGTGTGCGAATAATTTTGTTGACACAGTTTACATTTGGTCAGGTCTACATCGGCAGATAATGAGAATTCCCAGAGATACTTGTAACCGAGTCTAAGCCGAGCAGTAGTAACATCTAGAAGTCTGCTGATTTTATTGGATGATCCATAGATTTGTGGCTCCTCTTGCACGATAGTATGATGATAGATGAATTACTGGTGTCAATTTCACTTTGCCTCAGATCTACAAGATCTTGTTGAAGTTCTCGGTGCACTGCTGCTCTCAGATTGCTCATTGACAATCCAAGGTTACACTCAACGGCTCCTTTAAAGGCAGATTCTTTGGCTAACTTATCAGCTCTATCATGCATTCGGAGGCCAACATGAGATGGAGACCACATGAAATGGACTCTGTTACCATCCTTAATAATTTTGTTGTATTTGTGTCTAGCTTCGGACACGAGCATGTTACAGTTTTGTCTTAAAGAGTTGAGAGCATTTAAGGATGATAAGGAGTCACTTACAATTAATGTATCAAGTTTGGAGACTTGTACACATTTCAGTGCAAGGATCAAGGCAAATAGTTCGGTCTGAAGGGTAGAGGCCCAATTGTTTATACGGACTCCCCACTCAAAGTACAAGCCATTGCCCATTGTCAGAACAACTGCACTTCCAGCTGCACCCGTGGTGCGGTGTAGGGAACCATCAGTGTATATGATTTGAGAGAGAGAATGCTCTGTGGACAGAGCATCAATATGGCTTAAGGCGTTGAGCTTTGCCTCAAGACGAAGCTTGGGCTGATCTCTAATTTGCTTCTTGGGTGGAAAGGGAGGGATTAAAACTGGAAAGGGTGTAACCTCCCACGGTGCAGGAAAGTGCCGTTGTTGTTTCTCTTGGTACAAATCATGAACCCCATACATTCTGAGTTGAGTTCCAGTTTTTGTTATCCATTTGGAACAATGCTGATCTTCAATAAAGTAAGTCTGGAGGGCTTCTGTGCAAGGATTAGGATGAGTTAGCCTAAGCATTTTTATACCAATTTGACAGTTAATTTCAGTAACACGATCAACAACGCTCAGAATATTAAGTTCCTTTCTCATATTAAGTATCTTTGTGGTACGAGGGCACCCAAGGATTATCCTCAAGGCTTCGTTCTGCAATTTTTCAAGCCCTCCAAGCTTTCTTTCAGGCATCAAAACAAGCAGAGGTGCAGCATAATCCACTAAAGATCTGATGTATGCAAGGCACATCATTTTGACAATTCTGACATTGGCACCATAGCCTGAGTGATAACCTGCAACAGCCTTGAGAGCTCGGAGCCTCTCTTTATACTGACGACAGAGTCTGAATACAGCAGGCCCATACAGTGGCACCTCAAGGCCAAGGTATTTGAATCTGTTTACATAGTCAAGCTGGGAGCCATCAGACAGTTGCATCTTGCGAACAGCTCCTCCCTGCCTGGGTGGGCGCCGATTTAGTATCTTTGTTTTCTCTGCTGAGATAATTAAACCTAGGTCCTGACATGAGTCTAATACAGAGTTAAGAGTGTTCTGCGTGTTCAAGTAATAGTTTAGTTTTAGTTTTAGTTCATTTATTATGCACCCCATACCCATCTTGTGGGCGGTAGTGGAAAGGGTTACAGAGGCACATAATGGGCTCAGGGACTGAACCCCACAATTCATTTAGCTAAGCAAGTTACAATCTTGATGAGCTAGTTACAAAATTCAATATAAGTCGTCACATTAACAATGGGTTCGAGATCGACCTCAAATACAGGTTCTAAATTAAGCAACTGACATATGTGGAGAGCTAGTGTCACAATTTATATGTTTGTCCTGCACACCGCCCCCCATCCAGTGGGCAGCGGTGGATAGGTTACAATCACTCAGTTACTACCTACAGTTAGCAAACTGGGGATATTTGGCTAAAATTTCTGGTAGCAGATCATTTTGAATGAAATATTTACACATCGCTGGAACATTGGTTATAGAATTGTCTCTAAATTCACGTATCTTTTCGCACTCCATCACATAGTGACGGAGGGTGTGCGAATAATTTTGTTGACACAGTTTACATTTGGTCAGGTCTAAATCGGCAGATAATGAGAATTCCCAGAGATACTTGTAACCGAGTCTAAGCCGAGCAGCAGTAACATCTAGAAGTCTGCTGATTTTATTGGATGATCCATAGATGTGTGGCTCCTCTTGCATGATAGTATGATGATAGATGGAATTACTGGTGTCAATTTCACTTTGCCTCAGATCTACAAGATCTTGTTGAAGTTCTCGGTGTACTGCTGCTCTCAGATTGCTCATTGACAATCCAAGGTTACACTCAACGGCTCCTTTAAAGGCAGATTCTTTGGCTAACTTATCAGCTCTATCATGCATTCGGAGGCCAACATGAGATGGAGACCACATGAAATGGACTCTGTTGCCATCCTTAATAATTTTGTTGTATTTGTGTCTAGCTTCGGACACGAGCATGTTACAGTTGTGTCTTAAAGAGTTGAGAGCATTTAAGGATGATAAGGAGTCACTTACAATTAATGTATCAAGTTTGGAGACTTGTACACATTTCAGTGCAAGGATCAAGGCAAATAGTTCAGTCTGAAGGGTAGAGGCCCAATTGTTTATACGGACTCCCCACTCAAAGTACAAGCCATCGCCCATTGTCAGAACAACAAGTAATAGCAGCTAGTTTTATTACTGTATACGTACTAATGTAATTAAGTGCCTTATTGGCATCCAAAATTGAATATAATTTGATGTACCATAATAATTGTAATTGTATACGTTATCAAACACATTATAAAAATTAATTATATATATATAAAATACTTAAATTTTTATATAAATTTTACTAAAATCTTTAAACAATTAAAAAAGGGTTAAATTTTTTTTCAAAAACAAATAAACGTAAAATTAATAGTATAAATAAAGCACGTTTGTTTGCAATTTCTAATAAAATACTATGGAGTAACAATTTATATTTTGTTTCAATTCAAAAAATACTCAGGTGTTTACGTCCTGTTGCTTCTTTGAATATATTCACAGTTTCCATAGTTGCATATACGTTATATTTTTGACATATCTAAAGTATATATACACATTGGTTGGTCAATCACAATTGATATACATGTTTTATTTGTAAGAAAACGGATCCTCGTATTTTATGGTAAACTATAGTGTAACCATTTTCTTCGGTTACTTTTTTTTTTATTAATCAACGGCCGAAACGCTCTGTATATTAGTGACTTTAGGCACGACGTTTTTCGTATAAAGCCTTTATTGTTCATGTAGCTTATATGATATATATATATATATATATATATATATATATATATATATATATATATATATATATATATATATATATATATATATATATATATATATATATATATATATATATATATATATAAATATATGCTGGATGCTGGATGGCTTGGGTATGTATGTTTAACGCAGCTAAGCTGCCACTCCCTATCTCATGACCAAGATAACGCACTTTACCTTTAGCAAGGTGGACTTGCCCAAGTTGATGGTGAGGCCGGCTGTCAGGAGCTTGCCAAACAATCGTTGCAGCTGGAGCAGATGTTCGCTCCAGGTGTTGGTTGCCACAACGATATCATCCAAGTAGGCGTAGGTGTTATCTAAGCCCTGGATGACGCGGTTGACAGCTCGCTGAAAGGTGGCCGGGGCATTACAGAGGACAAATGGAAGGCGTTCGTATCTGTAAAGTCCAAAAGGAGTGGTAAAGGCAGATATTTCCTTAGCTCGCTCTGTCAAACATACTTGGTAGTATCCCTTGAGTAGGTCAAGTTTGAACAAATACCGAGCATTACCAATGGCGTCAAGGATGTCATCTATTCCAGGTAAGGGGTACGCATCCTTGACAGTCACAAGATTCAATTTCCAATAATCGGTACACAACCTCACTTTACCATGCGGTTTCGGCACCAAGATGCAGGGTGAGGCCCAAGGAGACTCACAAGGGGTGGCCAGCCCATGATCCAGGAGGTACTGTACCTCAGCACGCATAACTTCCTTTTTACTCGGGCTGATTCGGTAGAAAGGTTGACGAATCGGCTGGGTGTCACGGAGTAGTTGGATGTCGTGCTGAACCACATTACACTCTTGTGGATCATCGCTGAAGAACTTCTGATGTTCCTTGAAGATTTTGATGAGAGGTGCACTATTACTGTCCTGCAAATAGGTATGACGATTAGTAAGGATTTCCGAGTTGGAAAGCACTGACTCAGTGTTAGTGCTTTCGGGAGAAGCAGGGAAGGTTTCACTGTGGAGGTATGAACCTTTAAATGTGGAGACTGATACCAACACAGTGGGGGGAGTACCTTGATACTGCTTCAGGAGGTTGACGTGGCACAACTGGGTCTTCCGCCGCCTATCTGGAGTCTCAAGAACGTAGTTATGGTTGTTTCTGCACTCCTTTATGCGGTAGGGTCCTGAAAACTTGTTTTGCAATGGAGAACCTGGGATAGGAAAATATGCCAACACGAAGTCTCCTGGTTTAAATTTCCTTAATTTGCTGTTTTGGTCAAAATGAGTCTTCATCCTCTCCTGAGCTTTCAATAGATTGTCATTAGCAAATTTACGTACTCTCTCTAGAATGTGTTTTAAGTTTTGAAGAAACGGGCACATTCTGAGGGTCACTGAAGGTGGCATTACGTAGAGAGTCTTCAAAAGCTTTGAGAGGAGTACGGCACTTACGTCCGTAGAGCATCTCATAAGGAGATACTCCTAGAGACTCATTGGGGAGACTTCTGAAAATGCACATAATGAGATCAAGTTGTTTATCCCAGTCCTTCAAGGTGTCATTGCAGAATTTCTTTAGGAGTGCTTTAATAGTCTGATGACTACGTTCAAGAGAACCCTGTGAAGCAGGATGATAGGGGCTGGACAGTACCTGTGTGATGTTGAACTCCTCCAGCGTCTTCTTGAAGAGATCACTGGTGAAGTTGGTGCCACAGTCACTTTGAACCTCTCTTGGAAATCCATACTGAGTGAAGATCTTCAATAAGTGTTTCACCACAGTAGCAGCCGTAATGTTCTTT
>WNGS01000009.1:1823477-1838054 GCA_020271785.1 Procambarus virginalis
ATTTGGTTTTGAATGACACCATTGGATAGAGCAGATTTTTCCGTACAAGAGTAACTTTTATTTAGGTTGGTATCTGAATTCCTAGTTCAGCCAGAGGGCTCTGAAAATTACATACCTTGGTGCGATACTGAAAAAATAAAATTATGATTCTCCATCTTCTTTGTGCACTGATCATGACTCTTTTCTTTCCATTCTTTTAGGGACACATGCGACTAAATTCTTCACCCTCAAAAGACTGTACTACCCTTTCCTTCACTTCCTCAGGAACTGACTTGCCCTGCATTTTCTTAGGAATTGCTAGTATTCCCTGTTCTTCTTTCAGCTTCCTAGCTTCGCGAACCATGTAATCTGAAAGTTTGAATTGCTCCAGTGTCTTTTTGAGCTTTGTGGCACGAGGGTTAGGATTTGTATTTTTTCTTGGCACTTTGCTATATGAAATTTTAGCTTCATTTCTTCAATGAATTTATTGAAGTCTTGGCAATTTGTGCACTGTTGGCCTGAGCTTGGTACCAACAGGTTTTGGCAATCAATGTTTCCAATTGCAGCAATCTGCTCGGCAATTATTTCCTGTGCTTGGCTAATCTTACGCTTTGCATAACCATGCTTATCCCTTGCACTACTCATTGATATTTAATAGGTGAGATGCCTAATATTGATAAACTTGTGTTTACACTTTCACTGTTTTCCATATTATCAGCTGGGCCATCAGATTCAGTAGAGCTCGACTCACCTGCTTCCTGTCGAATTCCTTTCTGCATGATGTGCACAACTTTTGGTCAGGGTTAATACTGACTTTCAGCATATCTGACATTTTCTCTGCAGTAGCTACTGTGACTGGTCGCAAATCTTTTCGCTTTACATGGCATTTCCTTTTGAAGGGATTGCAGCATGTTTTTTGCAAAAATTCAAATTTCGTCAACAGCAAAGCTTCATGATGTAGGCATACTTGAGATTCTCCATCCAAATTCAGTTCACTTTGCTTTGCTATCAGTTTTTGATCTTTTGCACTATACTGTTTTAGAAACTTCAAACTTTTGTTGGGAGTGTAGGTTGTCAAGTGACACTCAAAAGAACCACGCTCATGGCTAGCAATAGCACATGGCAATAAACCAATGGAATCCTGATTCATGGCGTATCTGTAATCGAATTCAAATAAATTTTTTAACTAACTGAATACAGTAATTTCAAGTGAGACCTGTAATACATTAATAGTGTATTAATATTGCTTTTTATTTATTTGTGTATTTATTGCAAGTAATGCACAAATAAGTAAACAGCAATGTTTGACCTGCTGACACGATACTACAAAGATGTAAAGATAAATATAGACCAGGAACCTATAATAGCACTGATTGTTTAGTAATAATTCTGAATCCCAACCAAAAATGTTCTACCCAATGAAGCTTAAAATTTGTCCTATCAGTTTGGATATCAATTTGCTAGCAGTCATGATCAGGTCACAAAGAAGATGGAGAATCATAATTTGATTTTTTCAATATCGCACCAAGGTATGTCATTTTCAGAGTCCTCTGGCTGAACTAGGAATTCAGATCCACACCTAAATAAAAGTTACTATAGTACAGAAAAATCTGCTCTATCCAATGGAGTCATTCAAAACCAAACTGGGAATCCCGCATATTGAGATATTTGCCTTGAAAGGTGGCTAGTTTTGCGCCAAGATTTTTTTTGGCCAACTTTCAAGTGGGCCACCTCTGGACATATGGATACAACAGAGTTGCTATTGCATTACTGCATAATATTGTGTTTGTTATACATCGTTGCAAAAATCATGGCGTTTAGACCTTTTGGCGATGAGTAAGTGGTCTCCGAATTGGGGTCCAAATTTCTCATGACAAAATTTGGGAGTGATTTTAGCATGGATTGGTAGCTGAATGGCTACTCAAACTACTTTTTTGATTACACTGCTGTATTCCGCACCAAAAGTTGTCTTGGTCTGCCAAATTTCACACCTCTCTGGGTACTAGACGTGACTTGATAAAGGGTCAAAGTTGGCCCTTTTTACAATATATACGCATTAACGGGATGAGAGCCCACTGAACATGGACCTATTATTTAAGAACCAAAGCAGATTGAGCTCTAATATTTTGCACAATTTCATTTGGGGTCTAGGGCTACTTTATTACAAAACTTCATTAGATTCAGAAGGGTCGAGTGGGAGGCCTTTGGTGAATTCACTTGGAATGACCCAATAAGGTAATACAGTATATCAAATGAACAAATCCACAAGGCATGTCATGGCACAGCTAACCGAGGCACAGCTGCGAACATTCCCACGTGAAGGCTCGAACTCTCATCATGGCCCTTGTGGATTTGTTTGGTTGGAACATGTTTGGTGAGAAAGGTGGTGGAGGCCAAAACTGTCAGTAATTTAAAAGCATTATGTGACAATGAGTACTGGAAAGATGGGACACCACGATCGTATCTTTTATCCTGTAACTACACTTAGGTAATTACTTGTTACCTCATGTACACCTGCCAATGGCCTAGGTCATCTTGTGTACACCTGTCAGTAGCACAGGTTACCTTGTGTACATCTGCCAGTGGCCCAGGTTACCTCGTGTATACATGACAGTGGCACAAGTTATCTTGTATACACCTGCCAGTGGCACAGGGTACCTTGTGTACACCTGCCAGTGGCACAGGTTACCTTGTGTACACCTGCCAGTGGCCCAGGGTACCTTGTGTACACCTGCCAGTGGCACAGGTTACCTTGTGTACACCTACCAGTGGCACAAGTTATCTTGTGTACACCTGCCAGTGGCCCAGGTCATCTTGTGTACACCTGCCAGTGGGCCAGGTCACTTGTGTACACCTGCCAGTGGCCCAGCTTACCTCGTTTACACCTGCCAGTGGCCCAGGTCACTTGTGTACACCTGCCAGTGGCCAATATCACTTGTGCACACCTGCCAGTGGCCCAGGTTATCTTGTGTACACCTGCCAGTGGCCCAGGTTACCTCGTGTACACCTGCCAGTGGCCCAGGTCACCTTGTGTACACCTGCCAGTGGCCTAGGTCACCTTGTGTACACCTGCCAGTGGCCCAAGTTACCTTGTGTACACCTGCCAGTGGCCCAGGTCACTTGTGTACACCTGCCAGTGGCCCAGGTCACCTTGTGTACACCTGCCAGTGGCCCAGGGTACCTTGTGTACACCTGCCAGTGGCCCAGGTCACCTTGTGTACACCTACCAGTGGCCCAGGTCACCTTGTGTACACCTGCCAGTGGCCCAGGTCACCTTGTGTACACCTGCCAGTGGCCCAGGTCACTTGTGTACACCTGCCAGTGGCCCAGGGTACCTTGTGTACACCTGCCAGTGGCCCAGGTCACCTTGTGTACACCTGCCAGTGGCCTAGGTCACCTTGTGTACACCTGCCAGTGGCCCAAGTTACCTTGTGTACACCTGCCAGTGGCCCAGGTCACTTGTGTACACCTGCCAGTGGCCCAGGTCACCTTGTGTACACCTGCCAGTGGCCCAGGGTACCTTGTGTACACCTGCCAGTGGCCCAGGTCACCTTGTGTACACCTGCCAGTGGCCCAGGTCACCTCATGTACACCTGCCAGTGGCACAGGTTACCTTGTGTACACCTGCCAGTGGTACAGGTTATCTTGTGTACACCTGCCAATGGCCCAGGTCACCTTGTGTACACCTGCCAGTGGCACAGGTTACCTTGTGTACACCTGCCAGTGGCACAGGTTACCTTGTGTACACCTGCCAGTGGCCCAGGTTACCTTGTGTACACCTGCCAGTGGCCCAGGTCACTTGTGTACACCTGCCAGTGGCACAAGTTATCTTGTATACACCTGCCAGTGGCACAAGTTATCTTGTATACACCTGCCAGTGGCCCAGTTCATCTTGTGTACACCTGCCAGTGGCCCAGGTCACTTGTGTACACCTGCCAGTGGCCCAGGTCACTTGTGTACACCTGCCAGTGGCCCAGTTCATCTTGTGTACACCTGCCAGTGGTCCAGGTCACTTGTGTACACCTGCCAGTGGCCCAGGTCATCTTGTGTACACCTGCCAGTGGTCCAGGTCACTTGTGTACACCTGCCAGTGGCCCAGCTTACCTCATGTACACCTGCCAGTGGTCCAGGTCACTTGTGTACACCTGCCAGTGGCCAATATCACTTGTGCACACCTGCCAGTGGCCCAGGTTATCTTGTGTACACCTGCCAGTGGCCCAGGTCACTTGTGTACACCTGCCAGTGGCCAATATCACTTGTGCACACCTGCCAGTGGCCCAGGTTACCTTGTGTACACCTGCCAGTGGCCCAGGTCACCTTGTGTACACCTGCCAGTGGCCCAGGTCACTTGTGTACACCTGCCAGTGGCCCAGGTCACCTTGTGTACACCTGCCAGTGGCCCAGGTCACTTGTGTACACCTGCCAGTGTCCCAGGTTACCTTGTGTACACCTGCCAGTGGCCCAGGTCACTTGTGTACACCTGCCAGTGGCCCAGGTCACCTTGTGTACACCTGCCAGTGGCCCAGGTCACCTTGTGTACACCTGCCAGTGGCCCAGGTCACCTTGTGTACACCTGCCAGTGGCCCAGGTCACCTTGTGTACACCTGCCAGTGGTCCAGGTCACTTGTGTACACCTGCCAGTGGCCCAGGTTACCTTGTGTACACCTGCCAGTGGCCCAGGTCACCTTGTGTACACCTGCCAGTGGCCCAGGTCACCTTGTGTACACCTGCCAGTGGCCCAGGTCACCTTGTGTACACCTGCCAGTGGCCCAGGTCACCTTGTGTACACCTGCCAGTGGCCCAGGTCACCTTGTGTACACCTGCCAGTGGCCCAGGTCACCTTGTGTACACCTGCCAGTGGCCCAGGTCACCTTGTGTACACCTGCCAGTGGCCCAGGTCACCTTGTGTACACCTGCCAGTGGCCCAGGTCACTTGTGTACACCTGCCAGTGGCCCAGGTTACCTTGTGTACACCTGCCAGTGGCCCAGGTCACCTTGTGTACACCTGCCAGTGGCCCAGGTCACCTTGTGTACACCTGCCAGTGGCCCAGGTCACCTTGTGTACACCTGCCAGTGGCCCAGGTCACCTTGTGTACACCTGCCAGTGGCCCAGGTCACTTGTGTACACCTGCCAGTGGTCCAGGTCACTTGTGTACACCTGCCAGTGGTCCAGGTCACTTGTGTACACCTGCCAGTGGCCCAGGTCACTTGTGTACACATTCTTGCTTCACGCCATTAAACTGCTTCAACTCCTTAAGTATGGAGGTTCACTCCAAGCTGCATAGAATGTAAACAACTTGTTATATATTGAATTATTTTGTGCAAATTATGGGAAACTGTTCCAGTGTTTTATTCATTATATTTATTAAGAGTTGTGAGGGTTGTAAACAGTAAGAGGCAATTAGAGTGGAACTTAGTAAGGAGTAGACACTTTACTAGTGATCTAGTTAAACAATTTCTCAGCACTTTTATCCCCCATAGACTGTAAATAAGTGGCATTATTAACTGCCATTTAGTGCATATGTAAACAGTAATTGAAAACATTTTCCAGCCTGTTATCATAACACTCACGACATAAATTATATGTGCTTAGTCAATTTCATCAACGTACAATATTGTCCTTAATGCAATAATAAGCACTTAAGTGACACTTAACCAAGTGGGTGTAAGGTGTTGACAGTCGGGAAGTGTGTCAATGTGTCAAAGGGTGAGGAGCTTTATTAGTGGCGGCGAGGCAGGAGTGGTGGCGGGGAGAGGAGAGGAGAGGAGAGCCAGGGAGGGCGAGGACAGCTGGAAGAGGAGTGGGAGAGGAGAGAGAGGCCACATGCTCCAGCAGCTGGTGACGGGAGGGAGCCTCTCCCGCCAAAACAGTGGCAGCGACAACGCCTACTTCTGCACATGTCTCCAGGAGGCTCCTACCACCCGGCTCACACACCTCACTCCGGCGCCCTCCTCCACGCCCGCCCATACCGCTCCCGCCAACACCTTCTTTTCCACCATATAAACCTTGCAAGGCTCGGCTCCGTCGCCCTTCCACACCACCCTGGTATTTACCTTGCCTTTTACCCACCCTTCACTGGAATGGCTTATTTTTCTACCGAGAGCGACCTACTGGCATAAAGCTACACAACTGATGAACTGTCAACTTACTAACTTTTCCCGATGATTTATAATTTAGTCTGTACGTATAATACAACACATACACAAGGGCCGGTTACTGCAAATGGCGAACGAGCAACGTGATTACTTTTGCACGGGGACCTCTCAACGACGCGCACGGTGCGCCCTGTTGCCACGCCGCCCACCCCTTCCCCGCCCACACGCCGCCCACCCCGCCCACACGCTCACCCGCACGCCCCAACCCTTACTCACACACCTATATCATACATTTCTATAGCGTTCAGGAGAGTTTATTCATGGGGGTGATGTATGTGAGGTGAGAGGCGGCGGGTGGTGGCACCAGTGTGCTGCATCTCGGCCCCAAAGTGTGGCGGGAAGACCAGGATGCGTCACAAATGCTCCTTGTTTCCAGGTAGATTTTTCTCCATTACCGAGAGAAGGACATGTTATGCCTTGGACACCGCGTGACTCGGTTACTCAACGTAACTTGATTAGCCAGGCGGTATCTAAAATATTATAAGGAGGAAAGGCAGGAAGTTTAGAGAAGTGGGAGGTGGTGTCAGCCAGGGTGGTGGTGTGGCCGCGCGCCCACCTGTCGACGGTGCTGCCGCGCCCGGCCACAACCATCACCATCTCTCATATATGTAAAAAAAATAACAGCGAGACTTGGGCAACTTCAAAACATTTACGCTACAGATAGACCTATAATATTACAGTTTTTACTAAACAATAAATTATGTTATGTTATTTCTTATCCTTAACATTGCATATAACTATCTAGTATAATACAAATTATTGTTTATCTAATAACATTGAAACTTATATTCGATATTGCACTATGATACAACAAAAATTTCAGATTTATAATGAAATTAGTATGTAATATATGAGTGTTTGCCTGTATGGCTCATGTTAATGCAAGCATTACATTCATGATCCTTATCCTAATGAATCATCCCACATAAACTTATCCAATCGGCTGTCAAGGGTTCCACTTAAATTCAATTCAATTCAATTTCTTTCTTTATTATGCACCCCATACCCATCCCGTGGGCGGTGGTGTAAAGGATACAGAGGCACATAATCGGTTCAGGAACTGAACCCTCTAGTTCGTTTAGCTAAGCAAATAACAATGTTTGACGCTAAATTCACTGCCAAAAAAGATGATGTTAACATAATCTTTGTTTTATTTTTCGAACTTAGGTACATAATCAACCTGTCCTCTTAAAAAGAACGTCGCATTTGGCCGTTTGCTCGTATGGCCGAATTTGGACGTAATTTGAAAATTAAAAAAATATGAAAATAAATTTGGGATTTTTTTTTCAACAACAGTAAGTTAAGGGTCCTCTGATAGGTTAGGTGGGCAGGAAATTCTCGTAAAGTTTCAAAACGTTATGAAAAACGTTAATTTAAAGTGTCCTCTTATAACCCTCTGCGCGTACGCCGAACGACTCAAATAGAAAACGGAACAGAACGTCACTTTTGTGAGTCGATTTCATTTCAAATTACGTCCAAATTTGGCCATATCACGCATACGGGCCAAAGTGACGTTCTTTTTAAGAGGACGGGTTGACATAATAGTGTACTTTTTCTCCCAAATAAAGATAACCCTACCCGCCGAAATCGTTAATGCCAAATCTCTGAGTTTTAAAATATAACAGGAAATGATCCTCAGGGTAAATGGGGGGGGGGGATTCAATTTCTTTCTTTATTATGCACCCCATACCCATCCCGTGGACGGTGGTGTAAAGGATTAGAGGCACATAATCGGTTCAGGAACTGAACCCTCTAGTTCATTTACCTAAGCAAATGACAATCTTATGACGCTAGTTACAAAATTATTAATGTTATATATACATGTACATATACTCATGCATACATGTACACATACATACATATATACATACACTTCCTGTCTTCGTCAAGGGCACTAAAACCACTAGTGTGGCCTAACACTAATTCAATTTCTTTCTTTATTATGCACCCCATACCCATCCCGTGGGCGGTGGTGTAAAGGATACAGAGGCACATAATCGGTTCAGGAACTGAACCCTCTAGTTCGTTTAGCTAAGCAAATAACAATGTTTGACGCTAGTTACAAAATTATCAATGTTGTGTACACATGTACATACCCTCAGACATACATGTACATATATATATACGTATACACATATACATACACATACATATCTAATCACCCACACAAATACACACATCAAGAATCTTTGTGTCACAAGTGACACAAAGAGGTGTCACAAGTGACATTACAAGAGGCTCACAACAGTCACTATACAAGGCACTTTACATCTATAGTGAGTCACACAGTTACTAGTCTTGCTGCACACCCACCCAACTGGGCGGCAGCTTTACAGTCATGTGCATGCATTACCGACAGTAAGCAAATTTTGGATACTTCGCTAAAATTTCGGGCAGCACATCATTGTGAATGAAGTACTTACACATTTCTTGGACACTATTGATGGTGTTATCTCTAAATTCCGCAATTTTTTCACATTCCATTATATAATGACGCAAAGTATGCGAATAGTTCTGCTGACAGAGTTTACATTTAGTCAAATCTACATCAGCAGATGTTACAAACTCCCAGAGGTACTTGTAGCCGAGCCTAAGCCTAGCAGTGGTAACATCTAGAAGTCTGCTAACATTATTGGATGACCCATAGTCGTGCGGTTCTTCATGCATAATAGAATGATGATAGATGGAGTAACTGGTGTGAATTTCACTTTGCCTCAAGCCTCCGAAATTTAGTTGATGTTCCTGGGATATTACTGCCCTCAGGCTGCTCAAAGGCAGTCCAAGTTGGTAATCAATTCCCTCTTTACGAGCAAATGTCTTGGCTAGCTCATCAGTTCTATCATGCATTCGGAGACCAATATGGGAAGGAATCCACAGGAGACAAACTCTTACTCCATCATTGATTATTTCACTATATCTGTGTCTAGCTTCAGAGATAAGCACGTCACAGTTATGCCTTGGGGAGCTGAGGGCAGTCAAGGATGACAAGGAGTCACTTACAATTAGCGTGTCAACTTTGGATTCATATACGCGCTCTAGTGCAAGGATTATGGCAACCAATTCTGTTTGAAGAGTGGAGGCCCAGTTACTTAGTCTCGCTCCACACTCATGGGAGAAGGAACCATCTCTCCCTGTCACAACAACTGCACTTCCAGCTGCACCATAGGACTGATGCAAGGATCCATCAGTGTAAATAATCTGGGAAAGGGAGCGCTCTCTGACTAAAGCATCAATTTGGCTTAAGGCATTGTACTATACTTCTTGTCGAAGCAAGGCCTGTTCTTTAATCAGCTTCTTGGGTGGGAAAGGGGGAACAGTAATTTGGAAAGGAGTGATCTCCCATGGGGCAGGAAAGTGTTGTTGTTGTCTCTCTTGGTGGGGGTGATGAAAGTTATACATTCTGAGCACATTGGCAGTTACAGTAATCCATTTGGAGGGATGCTGACCTTCAAGGAAGAAGGCTTGGAGGGCTTCAGTGCAGGGGTTAGGGTGGATTAGCCTAAGCATCTTGATACCAATTAAAGCATTAATTTCAGTGATACGATCACTTACACATGAAATATTCATGTTTAGTAATTTAGTTGTACGGGGGCATCCGAGGATAATCCTCATGGCTTCGTTTTGCATCTTTTCCAGCCCTCCAAGCATTCTCTCAGGCACTAGAGCAAGCATGGGTGCAGCATAATCAATCAGAGACCTAATATATGAGAGATACATCATTTTGACAATTCTCACATTTGCACCATAGCTTGGATGGTAGCCTGCCACAGCCTTGAGAGCACGGAGCCTCTCTCTACATTGGCGACCCAGTCTGGCTACAACATTGCGGTACAGTGGAACTTCAAGACCAAGGTATTTGTATCTGGTTACATAGTCGAGCAGAGAGCCATCATGCAACTGCATTTTGCGAACGGCCCCACCCCGCCTGGGTGGGCGTCGGTTCAGGATCTTTGTTTTCTCTACTGAGATGACCAAGCCTAGTTCCTGACATGTGTGCAATACAGAGTTCAGAACATTTTGGGTGTTGGTATACCCATGGTGTGGATCAGTATATCATCCGCATAGCTAATGATGTTGATCTCGAAAAGGACAGGAAGGGGGGGGGGTAGAAATAGCCTAAGCTACTCTATTCCTTTGACATGTTTTATTTCTCTCAATAGACATACTTTAACTTGAGGACAAGAAACCAGCTGCTTGTCGAAGGTCCCCGTGGCGTAGTGGTAAAAGCATTCGTTCGACGTTTTGCGAGTGCTTTGGTCTGGGTGATGGTTACTCCTGAAGAAGGTATGATACACACCAAGATCATTCCTAATTATCTTCTTCTCAACAATGATAGTGTTGTTTGGACAAAGAGGAACAGTGTTCGTGGTGAAAAACAAAGTCAGGTTGTTGCCTTGGTAAAGGGTGAGGCTCCAGAAAGAATTTTTGTGCAAAGACTAGGCTACAAGAAAGTTGCAAAATACAATGAGGAGCCCATATTATGCATGAAGTGTTCTCGTTGGGGACATATGACTTGGAAATGCCAGTTTGACCCCAGGTGTCGGTACAGTGGTAAGAAACACGGCTACATGTCGAGAGTGTAGAGTCAAGATTAAAACGATGAAAAAATCGTCCCATCTTGTTGCAATTGTCGAGGCAGCCACAATGCTGGTTCCTATCTATGCCGCATGAAGCCTCATCTGAGAGACTCTAGGACGGGTACTACAAGTAGGATAGATGTATCCTCGAAGGAAAGAAAGATTGTGCAGCAAGATCATAGAGGAAACAGCTGGAAGCCAATGACAGCTCCTATGAACAATGTGTGGGAGAAAGGAACGGAGACAATTAAGGCGATCCTAGGGAAAGTAGGAAATGCAGCTGAAAAAAATTAAACCTTGTGAAAACAAGGCTTAGGACAATATAGTGAACTCGAGGTTGATACTCAAATATTGGAATATCTTAAAAAAAGCTAGACAAGAGGATTGAGGCATTAGAAAAATTAGCTATAGAGGATAGACGGGGTGAAGATGGTGGTGAAACGTACAGGACGTGAAATGGAAAGTGAAACAGGACGTGAAATGGAAAGTGAAACAGGACGTGAAATAGAAAGTGAAACAGGACGTGAAATAGAAAGTGAAACAGGACGTAAAATGGAAAGTGAAACAGAACGTGAAATGGAAAGTGAAACGTGCGTAGAAGAAAGTAAGGAAGAACATGACGTATTAATGATAAGAGGATAGTCAGGAAAAAGAACACTGCTTTTTCCAAAGAAAAGGCGGTGGGTTTTCTGAGGGAAGAAAACATATGTATGGGCAGCTGAGTCTAACCGCCCAAGCTGCACGCGCAACGAGCCGAGGTTATATAAGCTCTGCCGCAGACTGGGTGTTCTCGACAAGCAAGCAGCTGCTCACTTGCTAAACTCTGTTCCTGCCATGGTCTGCTGCACTCGAAACTGCTCCGCGCCTCAACGACACGTGGACCAGTACTTTCTCCTGATACGGCAGGGGCCCCCTGCCCTAATCAACCTACTCTTAAGGTAAAGTGAGGTTTTCTGTTCAAGTTTAGTCAGGACTGTCCCTAGTGTCCTGCGTGTGCCTAGCGCCGTCCCCTTGCGGTCCGTGCATGCCACCTTAGCTAGTTCCCTGGGGCCTTCAGCCCGTTTAGCCTGTCTAGGCATGTCCCCAGGGGACAAGGCTCGTGCTGTGTCCGGACGTGCGTGCCCGGCCGGGCTCCCTACGAGCGGCCTGGCGACACCACGTGGCCAGGTTACAGTGGTGTTATGCCCCTAGGGCCCGAAGCCCCGGTCAGCTTCACCCACGTGGCATGGCGCTCTGTGGAGCGCTTGCCCTGGGTTGTGTTTCGTTTCCTTCCTGTCCCTCTTGGGCGCTAAGCCACGTGGATTAGCGGCGCAGCCTTCCTTGGGAAGGGGCTCGGCCTGCCTTCCGGGCGTACCCGCATGTGGGGGCCTTCCTTACGCCCACCATGCCTGGTGGCGGTGATCCCGGTGGGCAGGCCCTGAGGCTTCCTTGCCCTGGGGGCTGCCTTAGAGTCCAGGGGCTAGATTCACGAAAGCACTTACGCAAGTACTTACGAACGTGTTCATCTTTCCTCAATCTTTGACGGCTTTGGTTGCATTTATTAAACAGTTTACAACCATGAAAACTTCCCAATCAACTGTTGTTATTGTTATAAACAGCCTCCTGGTGCTTCGGAGCTCATTAACGATTTAATAATTGGAAACAAAGCCGCCAAAGATTGAGGAAAGATGGACACGTTCGTAAGTGCTTGCGTAAGTGCTTTCGTGAATCTGGCCCCAGGTTGGGCTTAGCCGAGAGTTTACCCGTACTTCTGCTGGTTCTATGGCCCAGGCTGGGGGCCACTTGAGTTTCTATGGCCAGGCACGCAGAGGCTTCCTTGCCTAGGCTGCTCCTAGGGCCTCGGTTCCAGGTTTTCCCATTATACTTTGTCTTGTCCCATATGGAGCTGGTATTGGTGATATTGTTGGAAACATGAAAGATATTATGACGGGAAATGGGAGCAAACCCATTATTTGTATTAGTGTAGGGGGTAATGATGTTGGGAGAGTTAGAAGTGAGGAACTAGTACTGAAATTCAAGACAGCAATAGAATTAGTTAGGAGCAAGGGAGGAATCCCGATCATATGTGGCATTCTTCCAAGAAAGGGAGTGGGAAATGAATGGATGTCGAGGGCACTTGGTGTCAATTGCAGGCTGGAAAGATATTGCAAATCTAATGCAATATCTTATATAGACAACTGGGAACACTTCTATGGAAGAAATGAAATGTATGCTCGGGATGGGGTGCATCTATCGAGAGCTGGGGTTGTTGCTGTTGCAAACTCGTTGGAAGAAGTGGTTAGAGGTGTTTGTTTGGGTTTAAACTGTTAGTAGATAGAGGTATGGGAATTGATTTCGAGGAAGGATGTAATAAAAGTATGTGTTTGCGGGAGAATGGTATTGGCAAAATGATCAGGGAAAGAAGGGCCTCAAAATAACAATTCACTTAGGGTATATTACACAAACAGTAGAAGTCTAAGAAATAAAATTAACGAATTAAATGCTCTTGTCTGCACAGAAAAAATAGATATTATTGCACTTACCGAAACGTGGATGAATGTTGATAATAGAGAACTATTAGCTGAATATCAAATAAATGGATTTAAACTATTTCACACAGATAGATATATTAGACGAGGAGGTGGAGTAGCCATATACATTAGGGACAATTTGAAATGTAGTCTCAAAGAGGGAATCAAAACTGAGCCACACACAGAAACTATTTGGATAGAATTAAACGAAAAAGCAAATAATATTATATTAGGAGTTATATATAGGCCACCAAATTTAGACAGAATGGAAGCATAGCATCTATGGGATGAAATATCTAGGGCATCTAGATCTAACAGTATTTATGTCATGGGTGACTTTAATTTTAGTGGAATAAACTGGTTGAACAAAACAGGGAATAGTGAAGCAGAAGATTTTCTAGAATTAATTGACGATTGCTTTCTTACGCAACACATTAAGGAACCAACACGGGAAAATAATATTTTAGATTTAGTGTTAACTAACAGGGAAACACAAATTAATGACATCGAAATAGGGAGTGAGCTAGGGAACAGTGATCACAAAGAAATCAGATTTGCATAGAATGGAATAGACCTGTAGGAGAAAATTCTGTTAAAGTGCCAGATTTTCGAAAAGCTGATTTTAATAGCCTAAGAAATTTTTGGGTCAAATTGATTGGAAAGTCTTGGGTATGGGGTGTGGGCCGGACTTGGAGCGAGACATGAACCCAGCGATAGGTGATGTAAATGGGGATGTCGATGTGGATTCAATATATAACTTATTTAAGAATATTCTAAACAAAGCACAGGAACGTAGTATACCACACAAATTGAATAGATCGATACTAATGACCCAAAGTGGATAACAAAGAATTTGAAAAACCTTATAGGTAAAAAGAGAGCTTGGTACAAAAGGATTAAAAATGGGGAGGTCACTTTAGAACAGGAATTCGTTCAACTGGTTAAAATGTTAAAAAGAGATAAGAAAGCAAAAAGAAACTATGAAGTTCGTATAGCAGGGCAAGCAAAGACAAATCCTAAAGGGTTTTTTCAGTTATATCGAACTAAGACTAGGGAAAGGATAGGCCCATTAAAAACTGAGACAGGTCAAATAACAGATAGTGATGAAGAGATGAGTAGTATTTTTATAAATATTTTGTATCTGTATTTACTAAGAGGAACTTACAATATGCCTTCACCCAACAAGTCTATGTGGGTGGACGAGGACCGGTTGACGAGTTTAGCATTTACCCGGAGGATGTTCTTAAACAAATAGAAAAACCAAACCAAACAAATCCCCAGGGCCGGATGAAGTGTTTGCCAGGGTGCTTAAAGAATGCAAAGGGGAGCTTTGTGACCCACTGTCAATCATATTT